>CAJHUC010001155.1:0-82234 GCA_905146915.1 Ostreobium quekettii
GACATGATGAAGGAAAAAGTCATACTCGGGCACAAAGACACAACTGCATCTGGAATCTTACGGTCATTCTCATGCATGCGCACATTCACATGTACATAAAAATTTGCACGCTTATACTGCGAGGAAGTACATATATCAATCAACTTGAAGTCAAGGGGATATTCGAGATGCAGAATGAAGTGTGGCGATACGGTCTGTCGTGTCCTCCGACACATCGCAGTATAAAAATGTGCATGTGTTCGACGGTGTTACCTTGACAGAATTCAACAAGGTAAAATACTGCGCGAAGCTGCTGAAGTTAAATCCTTAGATTCATCAGATTTTGTGCGCAATGAATGCAGAGAAATGCGGCCACTGTCCAGAGGATGATCGGAAAGACGTTATTTAAAGTGCATGCTTATTAAGCAGATCCAGATGCAAAGGGCAAATTCATGTGAGCAAGGTATATATGTTGTATGTAACCGTGTGATGTCTGATATGGGTACCGATTTTAGGCTACCCTGTATCCAAAAAATACAGTGTCCGTGAAGTGATTTACTTGTAGTCATTGCCGTCACTGCATGCCATGGTGACCTGGGAAAATTCAATTGGGCTGATATCATTGTTTCTCTTGAATTAGAGGCATATTGCCGCTTAGAACTGGAAAATCTCGTACGTGGCCAATGTCCTGAAGATTCATTTTTCCGCCCTGCAATGTCCAGTTTCCTTGCTCTTGGAGACTTCCATCGCGACCTTATTTAAGAAATTACCATTTCAGTCGGAAAAACACATTACAAGCAGTGCGGGGACAATGGTAGGCCAATTTTGCACCAAGCAATCGCAATGTATCATACCATAATTTTCAACTTTGAGCCACCTTCTGCACCTTTACCCAAATTTCTTTTACAGAATCGCACGTATAGAACTTGAGCATCTGCTGCGCCTGTCCTTCGGCAGTGGTGGTCCCCGCAAGGGGCGGCTCCTCCACAACACCACGGTGGACTGCAGAATAGCAATTAGGGAATACGTACAACTCAAATTCGCGGACTGTGCGCAAATGTACAATATATCTAAATATTATAATATACACATCCAAATAGCCGTTTTTTCCATCTATTCCAGCTAGTGTACATGGATGCAATCCAGGTCTTTGCTAGACTACTTGCCGATCCCTCGTTTTCTTTTTGAATAACCGAATTCTAAGTTTACGACTTAGAGACGAGTTTGGCGTTGACCACTGACGTTTGGCCACTTTGATGAAAGATTCTGGGATATAAGCAATGGCCTTGCTATGGCTTGGTGATGAGAGATGGCAAGGGCCGCAAGCGCAGACAAATCGTGGGTGAGCTTTACACTCTATTGCAAGGTATTGAGCATTAACTTCTGCTCAATATTCTTTTGCTTTGATATACTACCTCCGTTTCATAAATCTTGTATGATCTCTGATTTCTGCTATACTTTTACGAGATAAACTCATTCGGTGAGTCCATAAATAGATTCAGATTTCTTTGTCGATTTTGGTTTTAGTGAAGAGGCTCAGGTTCTTCCCCCTAAAAGTGACAGAGTGTATGATTTTACGTGCAAAAACGCGTAAAACTACGTAAGCGGAATGCAAATACGGCCATGTGTATATGAGGACAGTGCAGTGAGATTTGGGGAGTCCGCTGGTGGCAGCCAGACGCGCTGAAATGGGTAGTAAACGGACTCTTATTTCATGCCGTCGTTGCCCTTGCCGAGAGCGAGGTCGACACCGTGTTGCGGGTGTTGGATACGGCTGAGGACTTATCACTATACGTGACTTTATCGTGTAACCTGGGGAGACTGTCCCAACGAGCGAGAAAAAGTACAACAGCCGCAAAAATAGCTTTCTCCCAAATTCGCGGTTTTGCGCATAAAAGTGCAAAACTTAAAACTAAGCCTGGATGCGAACATTCTTGATCTTGTCGCAGACGACATCTCCATTAGTTCTCAAATCTTTCGTAGCCTCCATAGGAGTGTCCCCACATCGATGCGAGTGCGATTCTAGTGGTTGTGCCTTTGGGTGCGGTCACGTTTGAACTCCGTTGGTATGCTGGAACAACTTAAGGTGTTGACGCGAAGATCGTCAGGAGGTATGGAATGTGCTTGAACGCTCTCAGCGAGCTGAGAACAGTTGGGAATCAGAGCTCGACATTGAAGATTCATAGGTGTGTTTGATGCAAAAAACGGCTGGCGATGTCAAAGAGTTTGCTGGGCCGCAAAATGGTATTTGCAAAGCCATGATATGCAAGGTGAGCGACCTCAATGGCTGCAAGTCAATGCCCTCTGAGGGCTTCCTTGAAGAGTGAACAATTCAGGGAGGTTCAGGAACAAGTCGCCAGTGTTTTGCTATTTATCAGCAGCCTTTGGGGGTACCACTCCATCCTGCATCAATTTTGTGTCAATCACATGATTGCTTAGCGTTTCAGGTATCTACCCCCCTTCCCTAGCGTCAAATTGACATTAAGAGTAATAATTCTGACGTCACGTATGTTCTAAACAGCTCGCGACATGTGCAATAATATAAAATCCATTACTATTTTGGTCGCATCAAGGAGTCACCGTTGAGGGAACCATAAATGTACTGTTTCGGGTCACAAGCATTCACACGTTCTACATCAAGCGAGAATCAGGCGCGCTCATCGTTGAGGGGATTTAAGATGCCTAGGAGGACCTGTGTCCAGTTTGCGCATTCAGGGAAAGCCGAGCGTCCGAATGGCGCAATTTAATACACCGCCAAGATTCGGATCTCCAAACTTAAACTCTACTGGGAAATGAAGCGTTGCTATGATGACGCGAAGACTGGGGTGAGAAGGACGTGGCCAGGAGTAGAAGAATTTACGTACCACGAATACAAGGATCTGTTTGTCCCTTGTGGAGGAACGGGGTCTACAGCATGATCGAATTGTATCAGGAAAGGTGAGGTACATGGGAACCTCGCTCCAATAAGTAAATAATTTATGCATTCACAGCATTTGGATGCATGTCTTATGAGCAAACGCATAACAAAATTACAGGTGGTTTGTGCTGAAAGTTGGACAGGCTGTCGCCAAAGACATGCTCATATTGTCATATGACAATGAACAACGTAAATATCACAAATGCAGGTCCGTAATTAATTACTCCCAGCAAGGCGAAGGCAAATAGAATTTGCAAGCAAATGTTTCTCCATGTGTAGATTGTCACGTACTATAATGGTCATTAACATTGCAAATTTAATGCTCTTTGAGATATGTCGGAATTGACTCGATGTCAGCGGTGCTGCGGTGTTGGTAAGGTGTGGTGCATGTGTCGGTGGCCATTACTTTGAGTTCCTTAGGGAAGGTATTGTCGCAGCTATGGCCATTTTTTCTCTTTCTTTTGAGCTGTAGCCTATTCGAATTATTAACTTACTACCTTTCAACAACCTGCCTCGTATGGCGATTGACTTTGAACCTTCGCCAGAGGCAGCCCCGTCATCAAGCACGGCTTCACTATCGCTCCGCTAGTAGTAGCAGCGGGATTAGAGGCCACAGCAAGCTAAATTCACCCCAGACAGAAAACTACGCAATTTCTGGTGTAAGTCTGTAATGACAAGAGCGCATAGACCCTTGTGCAGGGTATTTTCAGCCCATCAAGGGATCTGACAGCGTGTAGAGGACAGTCCGCACAAGACTTGAAATCTGTGGCCTTCGTATGCAACAATCTGATGTAAGTTAATACAAGGGCTGCTTGGAGTAATGTTGCTGTGCTGGAAAATATCGGAGTGTAACGATGCAGTGAATGTAGCAACAAAACCTAGCATGCTTCAAAGTGCTCCACCCCTGGACGTCAATCAGTGCACACGTGGTTAATTTGGATCCATTGAGTACATGCAGTGTACGTTCTTGGCATATTAGTACACCCAGCATAATTGGACCACCATTTCCCCGCCAGGGCGCCCCACCTAGCTTTGCAAAGCCCCCAAAAGCCTCACCAAGCTCCGCTGATCCCCGTCGAGCCACACCAAACCCTATCAAGGCCCGTCAAGCCCCGCCAGTAACCTCCTTTCACATAATGCTCCTGACCCACAGGGATTCCATTGTGCTAGTTGTACTCGATAATCTGGAGCTCCGTCCAGCAATTATTGAAAAAGCCCCACTTTGTATTACTCCATCTCAGCTGACAGTCGTCACCTTATCACTTTTTGACCCTTCATTTCTATGTGCGAGTGTCGACATGCCCTACCAATCTTACCACAAATGTGTATAACCTATAGCGGGATTCCAAGAAGCATAGTGAAGAATGATGCGATCCAGTTATTGGCTCTTTGTTGTGCTGATCTCATTTAATTTTATTAGTAATTCAATGACTTTGGTGTCTGTTATTCAACGCTTACCATGTGTTGGCCGGTGTCTCAACCGAACTGCAGATTTGTTGACGTAGAACCTTGTTCATTCCCCACCGAACAAGCGGCAGTCAGGAGAAGCGGCTAGTTTTCTTTCTTGCAATACCCTTGGCATTATCTCTATGTAGTAAGAGCAAGGTGGGCAGCCCGCGTCAAAGGTGCATGCCAAAGCCCCTCAAGCCCTTGTCACCCACGGAGTAGAGTGGGACCAGCAGCGCCACTGTTTAATGCGGAGACCATCGGCGACTAAAATTATGCATTTCATACGCCTTGAGAACTATTTTGTCGATAAATGTTTTGTTTGGTCACATCAAAACACTTTGTTGGCAGTTCCACAACAGGTGTAATGTATACATTGGGGGTGCTGGCTGCCCGTAGCTGAATCATACACTTTCGTGGCCTGCAATTCCATCGCATTCCAGGCGCCCTCTAAGCATACCAATTGTCAGGGCTGTCGCATGGAAATTGATGAACAATAACTTGAATTATTTTGAGATGGGAAACTTGATAATTGATAGAGCAATAGCATGACGAAAACCATTTTAGAAAATCGTTTCAAGAGCAATAGCATGATGAGAACCATTCTAAACTTGCTTGTATAGAACTATCATGGACAAATGCAAGGATCTCAACAAGTAGTGAAATTCACAGTTTGATCAAAAAATCACTTGTGTTTACCAATACATGCCCCAAAGTCAAATTTTCTGACCCTGCATTGAAAGCTGGGGCACAAGAGACAAGATTGTATTCATTGATATGGAGGTTCTACAAAGATGCTGAATATGATAGCACTACATAAGCTCCTTTCAGCGATGACAGAGATTTTTCGTTCGACATTTAAAGCAGCTCTTGAAGCTACAATCCTGCTAGTTTAGTTGGCAGCAAAACCACAGATACTACCCACATATTTGTTGATATGCCTGATGATGGCATGGAATCATGGCGATGTTCTAAAATGAGTAATCGCAAATTCTACCAAGCATTTAGAAATATGTGGGACTGCGTGCTAAAGCACGAGTTTCTGTAATCGAGGCAGTTTTTTTGATATACGATTGCATTTTTAGAGGTGTTACAAAATCATCAAGGACTTTTGATTTGTAGTTGAAATCACTCTATTAATTTTATTCCCCCTCCCTAAAAACTCAGCCTTAGTGCACATTCCGCCCCCCATGACCTCCTATTGATGAGAATGGAGTACAAGTGGACAGACCAATGTAGTGTGCTTGTGAATATTGCATTTGTAGTTTGCGCTTCATTATTTATGACAGCTGGAAATCAGTATTCTTGAACGAGAATCACTACGTTTATCAAGAATTGCGAATCCAATATATTAACCGAATTTTGTATGGAATATTTTGAATGGCTGCTTATTGTGAATGTGAAAATGCCTTGTTATAAGATTTTCAACAACTTGCCTGGTGTGATCGTTCTTATAATTTTTAGCTCTTCTTATTGACTAATTCCTTGGGGTCAACATTTCTGTCCCTAACAACTTCAGCTACTTATTACAAAAACACAATGGCAGCGAGCAATCTCTGGTGTTTTTGGAGCTAAATCAGCCTTAAATTCAAACAATATATAGTATGGCAACAATTAACGGTGTTTTTATTTAATTCTCAGACCCGAAAATTCATTGTAACCAAATTTGGCGATTTCGCAACAATATGTCATGCTGAGCTTGCCGAGTGAATAAGTGAAAACCCAAAACACAGTAAATTATCATGCGAGTCGCATCAAAAATTGAGCCATATTTCAGCAACAATAATGCTCTTTTTGCATGCATTCGTGTTGGATAGTAAGGCAATTGCATCACAGAGTAATCCAATGGGATAGATTTACGCCCTCGCCTTCAAAGTGTGCACGTGTAGCCAAGTCCAAACCAGTCCCTAATATAAATCTCAGCCAATGCAGGACGTTTGGTGTGTTCTGAAATGCCAAAGCAACATGACTTATGCATTGGCACACTTGTTTCTATAAATATGACAATTGCAAGGAAATTAATGGTTTAATTTGCGATTTCATTGCAAGAACTTGTGGCCAATTTTGTTTATGTTCAACACTTTTTTGCTTGCTTTCATGTTATTTGGTTTTTTCCATGAGGCTTTGAGTTATGCCGCATCACCTAAATTTTTACGATTCCTTCCAAGACCAGGTCCTACCATTGCAATGGCACATTAGACGGGCAGCACAAGCAAACTAGCCCTTGGCCAATTTGCCACAATTTCTTTATGCGCCAGGGAAACAAGTCACCCCACAGCTATGCAAAAAAATGGCGACGAACATCAGAGAACGTCAACGACACCAGAGCATGGTGGGCATAGGCGATTAAAATGGGAATGTGAATGTGTCCACTACGTTTGGATTCCCAAAGCAGGGAGGCAAATGTCTGCAACATATTCTGATTTTCAATGTGACAACTGGATTCACGCTGGATTGGGAACCCCGACGGACCTGCGCTCCATGTGGGATTGGTAAAAACGTCAACGCCAAATTCCAACAGAGGTTTGTGTCTCCAAAGTTTCCAATAAAATGGGAATCAACTCAACACCCACCGCTTCTGGCCAAAGGTCGGTTGGGTGCAGGCGATCCACTATTACGCACAAGAGTTGAGCTGGCCGAATAGGAAGTTCTTTGGGCTAGCCGAACCGAAGAACCACTGGTTTACCATCCAATTATAATTGCATAATAACTAGACGAAATGATAACACAACAAAACTAGGAAAAGCACACAGTACTGAGCCAATATCAAAAGAAGGGAAAACTTTGAAGTATGATACAACTTTAAACATGTACATTTGGGTGACGAATGCAAAGGCAACCACAAACCTATGTGTGAGCCTTCAAAGTGGGAATGCAAGTGCATATTGCATGTTTGGGCGTTTGAAGTGAGAACCCAAATTAGCAACTCATGTTTGTTCTTTTAAAAGGGTAACCTCAACTGTACATCTCATTTAACAAAACTGCATGGGATTCGAGGTTGTGTGCAAGTCGCAAAAAATCTATAGGGAAAGGCTGAGAAATTGTCGTTCACTGGGTGCTACAGAGTTCCCAAAAAGCTTCCCAGCATTGAGTCTAAATCTACATGTGGTATTCAACTATGCGGCGACTCATTACCACTTGTGTGATAAGGAAAAGCACCAGTGGCAAAATTTCGTTTTGGGAAACAAGCTAAGATCAGGGGCAATCATCATCAGAATGGCGATAAAGAATTGGTATAATTAGCTATGATAGATTCCAATAGCACATCCAACATGTACACCCAGCGTTTCCATGGGTTGTGGTATTGCCATGGTAAAAATATGGATCTGGGTAAATGAGAAAGAAGTTTTCTGTTCATATGGGACCTATTTTTCCAGAATTTAATATTATGACACATAAAAATGGAAACTAGTCGCATCGGCAAGCTGTCATCCAAGTTGTCATATAATTTGCAGGTTGCCAGTATTAGTCCACCTAGAGTACTCAATATAATAGCCTTTTATCAATTATAAATTATACCTCATTTGCACAGTTTTGTGGTGATTTGGAGAATGCCTAGTCAAACATTTAGTTGATGAGATAAAGATGAGTGTGAAGTGGCTTTGGCATTGAAGTTTGGAAATTGGATAATATTACTTATATATGCATTATTATTAATTAATAATATGTTTATTATTATTCATTATTCATATACTTTGGAAGCTAACCAGCGATGATGCTTTGGTTTGATGCAAGATGGCGAGAGTGGCAAAGCAAGTTAATTGTGAGTTCAGACCGCAATTTTGGTGCGAGGCCTGGTGGGCATCTTTTAGTCGCCGAGTACTCTTTTTGCTGCTCTGATGTATACCGCTTGTTGCACGAGGTATCAAATTATGTTATATTTATTAGGGACAAATCATGCCCCGAGTGCGTACACATTTAATTTTACAATTATTCTATGGCAGTAGGTGTAAACTGACCCATGGCAACCAATCATCGGCAGTTGCGCCGACTTGTGGCAGCAAAAGCAAAGGGAAGCACCACAGTTGGGCAAAATAAAGGTGGCGTTGGATACAAGTGGCAACCAATGAGTCTTGGGCAAGGGGTACTTATTGTAGTAAAAATCACTTCACTGGAATTGTGATTGGTCAAATCACGTGCTGCATCCCACCTGTCAAAACTTGTGAAGCCACAAGTGAAAAGCTGCAGTATTGGAAGCTTTCATGCTAAGACTCAGAACCGACATGCCGTGGTTGTGAATAGTCTTAAAGTTCCACGTAATGCAATGGCATGCGTAGGTCAAGAATACAGAATGAGTGATAGAACCCCTCATATGCGCACACAATCCCTCTGTGAACAGGCTCCCTCACTGCGTGAATAAGCTTGCCGGGCAGTGACGGACGAGGGACGTGCTGCAGAGGCAATGCAGGCAACGTCTGGAAACTGGCGCCAGCGACTGGGATTTATACTGGGAACTGGTTTGGTTTTGGGAAAGCATGCACTCATTTCAAGCAAGGCATACCATTATCCCATTACCTAATGGGATCCATAAATTATTCTGTGAGGTCACTGACTTACAGGCCAACACGAATGTATGTATTCTCAATTAAAGAATACCTACATATCAGGCCAAAGATGTAGCGCCATCTCCCTGCTTCCCTAAGAAAGCAGAGTCCATGAGTTGTTCATGGAATTTAAGTATCACGTGAGGTCCAACTGAAGTACAGAGCTCCTTTTCGGATGGCCATCCTCAAAGTTGTTGTGCGATTTGCGGTCAGCAGACGGCATCTGTAGTCCAGTACCAACGTTGCCCTCTTGGACACTTTCGACCAATGCGTCCTTTGTTCTACCCTGAGGTGGGCCATCCAGGAATGGGGACGGATTGGGAACGGGGACGGACTAGAGCCTGTTCCTATCCTTGGGCCGGCAGGCCCAGGAACGGCCGAGGAACGGCCCGTCCCTGGGCTGGAACGGACTCGGGACGGATCTGGAATGGTGTACTGCCATCCCAACTCCGTTCCAGCACAGTACGGCCCACCTGGGCGTCCGTTCCTACATTGGTTGACGCCATGCCTCCCTCCGTTCTAGCCAGTCATAGAGCCCATTCCTATCCGGCAATATAACATGTGGGCCAATCAGAATTGTATGATGCAATTGGCAGCGCCCGTCCTACATTCGTCCACCAATGATGGGTGCTCCCAAGTGCGTCATACAATTCCCGGCCTTCCCGCCACCACACATCGCTGCTGCCTCGTGGGGAGGCGCTGGTGGTGCCCACCACTGGTGGCAAGCACAAGGACGGATGCGGGAGGCACATGGAGGCGGAGGCAAGTGCAGTGAGGCGACGCAACCTCACCAGGTGCATGAAATCAGCACTCAAAGTGCCAATTGAGAGGCATCGAGGAGGTTACAGAAAAGGGCGAGATCTGGGCGGCCAAGCGCTTCCTGAATCGAACGGTCAACAAAGGGGAGGGGTGGGGGAGGGGAGGGCAAAATATGCGGAGAAAGAGGGAAGGGAGACGGCTATAGGCCCCTTGCTCGCTAGAATCGCTGCGGGGGGCTAACGATCTGCCTGTCAATTTTCGAATTAGGCTTGATGTAGGCTATTCGACCGCGAAGCTGAGCGATCACAAAAGGGGGGCCGGGGAGGGCAAGCAACGTGGCCAAAATAGGGGGAGGGGAGACGGCCAAAGGCCCCTCGCTTATTAAAATCGTCCCTAGAATCGCAAGTGAAACTGGCATTGTGGTGAAATGGTCACCACGTTGGGTGCCCCACCCAATGGCCCGAGCTCGATTCTCGGCAACGCCTTAGCTTGTTGGTGGTCAACAAAAGGGGGAGCAGAGGGCAACGTGGGCCAAAATAGAGGAAGGGGAGAGGCCAAAGGCCCCCTTGCCCTTAGAATTGCTGCGAGCGGCCAATGTTCTGCCCACTCCCATTTTGAATTAGACACAATGGGAGGTTGCCATGTGGCAAGTCACCCACCAAAATGTTATCAATACAACCGAGGCATGCTGGTGCTCCTTTCGCCGCTATGTGGCAACACGCCTCGGCCAACGCTTGGGCCATCAATTGCCAGCCCTGACGGTGGGAAGACTGCTTGCAAGAGGCATCCACCATTTTGGCAGCTCCCCTTGCCATGGCATGTGGTAGCCCGACAACAAATGGTTTTGATTGTTAGTAACGCCCGGCCGCTGCAAGCCCTTGCCGTGCTTTGTTGTCCGTTCTTGTTGGAACGGAGTCTGTTCCATAATGGGAATGGACCCGTTCCAACCCTGTTCCCGCCCGGCCCACATCTGGCCCAAATCCGTTCCCTGGGAACGGCCCAGGAACGGACTGGGATGGACTGGGACGGGAACGGGGACGGATCCATTCCTTGGATGGGGACGGACACCGTTCCTATTCCGGTTCCTATCAAATCTGGACGGGCCCACCTCTAGTTCTACCACATTGGCAGGAGGTTGCGCCAACCGATGCATTGCGCAGCCCGTAGATGTCCTCCCCAAGGAGTACCGCATACTGTGCTGCCAGCAAGGCAGGGTGGAAAGACATCACATCAGTGAGTCTATTGAGATTGGCCATGCCAATGCACCGCTGCATTGAGGGTGGATGTTTCTAAGCTATCACACTTGTGCTACTATGGTATTCTACTTTGTGCCCGAATTTCTAACAACATGAGTGTGGAGGTGTTCATGGCTGCCTGCGCAAGTGCTGCACTGGTGAAGCAACAAGTACCAGGGGGATTATTGTTGCGGCAAATGACACTCGCACCTCTTTCACACAATATAATTCTAGCGCGCTCAGCAACAGATGTTGCACTGCCAATAGTGCCGTACCCCTGCACTCCCTCTCGGTCTCTTGTAGTGCCCTCCACACCACCTCAACAAAAGTGACCAGGTGGTCGTCGTGGTCCGGCATATGTATCATGAGTAGGCGGGCTACCTGGCATGCCAGTTTGAGGATAGGCGAGTGCACATCGGCGTAGAGCATGGACACCACAAAAACCAGTTTTGGGAGGGTGTCATGCTACAACCAAATGCAAGCCTAATCCATGCACGAATAAAACATGTGTGCTCATGTTATTGTTAGTGCCCAAACATTGAGAAGGGAGGTGATTGTTGTTGTCATTCCTAATCAGACGGCCTCAAGTCTAGAGACAGTTATGCCCATTTCCAATGATAGGACATCTGTTTGCATGTCCAAAGTTTGATGTTGGTGCCCAACCTTATTCATCTGAAATGTGTGCGTTGTTTGACTATGTGTAGAGTAGCGAGAGCGCCCTATCTTATCTGCAGACTGATTTTAGCTGGTAGCTGAAATATTCACCATGATATTCACCACTTGCAACCATTGTGCCACAGGCATGAATTTACGTGTCAAATCTTGGACTTGTTGGTGTGTCAAGTAGAAAGTACAAAGAAAATATCACGTCCCACCAAGGAACTTGAGCTATTTTGCAACCACCCAATTCCCTCAATGATCAAGGCAATCACCACTTGCCCAAGCGAGACACAAGGCCATAGGCACATTGTCCCTCGCACACTCCACAAAATCGTCACTGCATTTTGTTTGAACATCTTGCACAATTAGCTAATCGGCAATATCAAGGCGGGAATTTTATTGGGAGGTGAAGGTTTGCATCAAGGGGTACTCGATGCTCCATTAGACTTGCCTCATTCGCACTAACTTGAAACTTTGTGCTCTGGGTGAACCATACCAGATTTAAGAACACATAATGAGAGGCAAGACTTGTGCTAGGTTGGCTATTTTGGGGGTTGAGGATGCATTTTTATTCACACAGCCAGTTGCCATCATGACTGAGGAGCACCACTCACAGCATTGTGGCTCCATTCTTTAGATTCCTCCAGCGATCCAAAATAACCATCAGGGCTTTGTGCCGCACTATCGGGTTGAAGCTCTTCAAGAGCGCAACTGTGCACTCCGCAAGCCTGAAATTTGTCCTTCCAAAATAATGTCTTGCATCCATTTGCTCCACCCACGGAAGCAGGAAATGGTGCAAGACGCCCTTCTGCAAGTTAGTGGAAAGAAATGCAAATTCAGTTCTTCAAGGTTTTCACGTCGTGTTGAGACACCACTATTCTCCACCACTAGTCATGTTGAAGAATTTGATGGAATGCATTCAAAATCTTGTACATGTGTTGCTTGCTTATACTATTGGCCAGGCACCCAAGTTGCCTTACATTCGCAACAATAGAAGAACTTCTATGCTTGTGCAAAGAGAGACTGCAACAATTCCATCAAACTCGTTGCTCTGGCTGCTCCACTCTCTAACTACACTTTACGCACTTTAGGTACACTTTACAACTAAGTATTTGCAGTTGTAGCTTAATAGGGTTTTCTCTGCTTGTGAATCATGCATCCAGGAGAGCTCCCCCCTCCCCCCCCCCCACCACCACACCCGCCCACCCACCCACACACAAGGTATATGGGGTGCTGCATGCCGCATCCAAACGCTGACTCAGTATCGCAGGCCCCCCCTTTTATCACATTGACCTGCGTGCCGGCAGCAAGCGAACCGGCGCCTGGGCCAATTACCTAAGCCGCTATTAACGGTAGCAACCAGAACCGTCTCAAAAACCGTGACGGGACGCCGTAGCTCGCTGCATTACGCCGCACCCCCCGGACTACCAGATTGGCCAGCAAGCAAACCTGGGGCTGGCTGCCAGATCCTGGGCAATGCACCACATGTCATAGCATTGCATAATGCGCCAATCACAGCACAGACCCCCCACACCTGCCCTCTCCCTGCCCTCACCTCCCTCCTGATGGGCTGCGTCTGCCATGTTTGACAACGCCATGGATCTGGGCGACAACTACTGCTGTGGTCAGCTCCTTGCTGAGCAAGCGTGCCCCGCCCCAACGCTTCAGCCCGACCCGCCCAGCTTTGGACAGCCCAGCCTTTACCTTCACTTCTGCTCGTTGGCTGGCGGGGATGGCCTGAGCAGCCCGCAAGGACAACTTCCGCACGTAAACTCGCGATCCCAACCTGCACAGCCACGGATCAACCTGGGCTCAAAACAGCCGCATTCAGCGCGATGGCGGCCCTTCCCGCCAACGCCACTACCACCCAAAGCGTCACCGGCGGTGGTACGAGAATCGGCAGCAACCATCCAAGATCTGTTCTTTCCTGTTCTTCGCAGTCTCGGATTGCGATCCCTCTGCTGGTTGGCCAAATCAGTCAAAGGCCTGGATCAGGGGCCATATCCAAGTTGCCTACAAGGAGCGTGCGCTCTATGAGACGCCCATCCGGCTGGGCGCCCGTGACAGTGTGCGCCGCAACTCGCAACTCGGAAGCGCGGGGCGGCTGTGCACGGCGCCTCTGTTTGATGGACGGATGTGCGCACCTGTACGCCACGTGAATTTGGCCCTGCCCCCCGCCGACGTCCCCCTTGTCCAGCCGCAGGCCGGTGCCGCGGCAGACCTCCTGGAGCCACTGCCACAGCCACATGCCACCGAGTCCCTGCCCCGGGCGCGAGCCTCCGATCCCTCGCAGATCACTGGCGGGCTATCGCCACCGTCGCTCCACCCGGCCGATTGCTCACTGCGGGGGTGAAAGCCGTGACGACGGGCGTCGCTCCAACGCAGCCACCCCCGCCCCAGCCAGTCTCAAACCCGCCTCAATTGGAATCCGCCAAAATACGCAAGGGCCGCCCCGCCTCCAGGCTGATGCCAGCACAGTGGCCCTGGCGCGACGATACCGGGGATGAGTCACCAGCCAAATGGGAAATTCGCAAAACCGCCATTTCTCAACTGAGAATGGCGTTTGCCTAATTAAGCGTTGAGGCAGACTGACGCACTTCAAATGCGCAGTGGGGCGCAGCGCACGGCAAGTTGCTCCTGCGCTGTGAGCAACGGCTTCTGCGCTCGCGTACGTGCTTTGTTACGAGCAACGAACATCACTGGCCCGCCCATCCTATACTCACCGGTCTTGCGACCTTTGGTCTTGTGGTGTCAGGGCCTGAGCCCTCTTCTCCCGCCTTCCGAGTTGTGTCAGAGTTGAGTAAACTCTTCGGTACTCTGATGGTGCCGGAGGGGAGCTCGCCCCAGCGTCATTCACGAATTTCTCTAACAGAAGCAACGTACGCATTCACGAATACTCAATTTTCGTGATGTTCAGGATGATGACGGTAGAGCACACACAGTGTGCCTCACAGTAAAACTGCGACCTTGAATCAGAAACCTTCCATTAATTTGTGTCCATCCACTGCAGAAGCACCCAGTAATCAATGCCAAGCTTTGAGATGATGGATGATTTTGAAACTTGATGCTGATGATGGCTTATCCATGCGTGGCAGCGGGTGAAATTGTACGAAGTGGGTTTTTCAAGCACATTTGCAATCATAATTTGCGGAATTGTGCACCATATTGTGAACCTGCACTTTCAGCATGCTGTGCCTTCTCTATTTTGGTTGTCGCCCTCGCCAGCCTTACTGCCCAAAAAAGAATTCGATGCAGCCATTCTACAACGTTAGTGCAGCGCTGGCCACCTGCCACCGCTGCGGCCTCCTAGCGAAGGTGATCAGGAGCGCCAATACCGCCATTTAGATGTCATCAGCTGCTGCGAGAGTTAGGAGAACGAATATTTGTGCGATGCTCATTGCAAGTTGGTTGCTGTGCTGTGGTTTTCGAGGAGGCGGTAGTACAGCAATGGCTGCGTCGGTAATCAATGGTTTCCTCAACGCACATATGCGTAATAATGCAGTACTGCATTACTGCATTTCTTCAAGTACACTCAGCCCTTCCGCATTTTGAAATTTTAGAGTTACCATTTTGCATTTCTCGACAGAGCATTGGTTTCTTTCCTTGCTTTTTGCGTCGTGTCTAGTGGGCGCAGACTCTTGAAAACGGCATGTGGGCCAAATTCATAAGCGGAATTGATTGTTCAAAAGACTCTTACAGCACATGCCTCATGCGATTCAAGGTTAAGGCTGCAAAGCGGTTAGCCACAGAACGTTCTGCGTGTCCCCGGGGACGGTTCGCATGGACCTCAGCAGCGTGTCGGCGCAGCGGCTCGTCCACCTGGGGCCGTTAGATGCGGCAAGCACCCCCAAGACCCTCGCGCTGCGTCTGGAGCTGTTTACGCCTTGACATTTCCAGGCGGCCCTTGAGCACCGCGTGGTCTTCAACATAAGTGCTGGTCGCCACGAGTTCAGCGTCTTCTGAAGCCGGCTCAGGATTTACTGTTATGCCCGCTCCCCATTTGTATCAGCACCGTTCCTATTGTCGCTCCCTATTACATGAAGCTACAATATGGCGTTCAACATGTGCCAAAAATATGCCAAACATTATATTGCGATGCCGTAGGGATGTTCGCGACTATCTTCCAGTAGGTGCGCTCCCCAACAATTGCTTGCGCTGAATTAGGTTGCAGTCGTACTTGTGTCGTTAACGCAAATGAGAAGCCCGAGTGCGACAGAAGCAGGACTCGCTTCGCACAGCGTGTGGACAATATTTTGGTGCTGAGGCAAAGCATTGGCCTGTCGAGCCATGTGCATATCACCTTTGAAGCCAGCTGTGGCTACCCCTTCCAAGCCAATGGTTGGATAATGGCCGCGGCTAGCCTTCAACTTATATAGTGGAACGCTGTAAGGTCCAGGTGCGATGGGAGTTAGCGAGGTCCGAACTAAAGAGAGTGACTGCCTGGCGAGGCGCCACTGAAGAGACTAGACGCTTTGCGGCTGCGGGGATGACCGAGGAGGGGTGGCCTTCACCAAAGGCGAGGAGGATGTAAGCTGGCGTTCATTCAGGGATGCAGCACAAACGGTGCATCCCTGCCAAAAAAATGTGCCCGGGCGCACCTTTTAAGTAGCTTAGAATGCGCTCAACCGTGTTCCTCTGAGGAGCTTAGAACATCTGGAACGTTTACCCTTGGCGGCTCTCTGCGTGGCACCGAGAAGTAGCAATGCATGAGGATATGGATGGAGAGAGCAAACTACGTAGATGTGGTGAGCGCAAATTGCAATCCGCACCCATTTACATCGCCAAGGGGGAAGCCCAAGGGCCTTGATTTCGGTTATAGGAACAGCAATTTGCGTTGATCATCTGTTGGTATCCATGCAGACGGCATCGCACCGATTGATTATCGCCTTCTGTGGTGGCCTCATGGGGGAGGGGGGGAATCCCTCATGCCCAGGCTTGTTTCTTACGTTTACATTTTTGCTTTTACAGTTTTACGCGTGAAAAAGTAACTCTGCAAAAGGGCCTATTTTACGGCTAGTTTACGTTTTTGCGGCTCTCTGGGACGCTCAGATTACATGATGAAAGTTGCGCACAATGATCAGCCATCCGCCATATCCAGCACCCACAACACAGTGCCCACCTCTCCCTTGGCAAGGGCGATGATGGTGTCTAACAAAAATCGTTTTCTGCCCCTCTCAGGGCGCCTGACGGCCACTCTCCGGACTCCGTAAGTCTGTATGTACTGTTCTTATGTACATCGGACAGTTTTTACGTTGTATTTACGTATTTTTGCACATTTTCACACGTAAAAACGTAAAAACTGTTTTTACGCGTGAAAACGTAAAGACAATGAGTTATTACGGCGTAAAAGCCAAGCCTGCTCATGCCGGCTTATGCCAGCTTTGACCCATCGCCGCTCTTTGGCTACGCAGGGGAGGCCAAAGATATTGGGGCAGGCATCGCCGTTAGATTTTCCAGTGTACAATCGGCATCAGCCACCCGCACTGGCACTGGACGTCTCCGGCAGACCCAGACATCTTCTCTGGAGCATGTTGCCTTGCGGCGGGATGGGCGTGGTCACTGTGGATTAGTTGCTGTGCTCCAGCGCCCACGCTGTGCATTCACAATCAGTTAACGTGCTGTTGTGCAGTCAACAGACACTATCGATGACTAAACCTGGACCCCAAAAACACGATTACATTTTTTGGTACGAGCCGGTCCACAGCGGAGTCGGTGTCCAGCCAGCACAGGTCAACCTGTGGTGCACGGATATGTTGTGCAAGCTGTCTTTGTCTTGTCCCATCCACACAAGGACATGACGACCAACGGGTGGCAGAATTTGCCTGGATACTGGGCTCTTGTACTGGCATAATTCTTCTCCGGCGGTTGAGTCCAAACTTCAGCAATCAACGCGCCCCGGCACCAATCAGATGGTGCTAGTACTGTTTCGGCCATCGGCCAGTTCTGACACATCATCCTCGGCCTTCGGCGCCTGTGCCGTTTGTCATTCTCCAATTCGGAGCTTGACGCAGGTCACAAACTTTGGATCATCAGCGGATGCCCTTCGCTTTCAGAGGGCATTGCCGCCGTGGCATTGACACCACAGCACTGGCAGAAACATGTTCGATTAGTCAAAGTTGCGAACCAGCCAAGCCGAACACTAACCAACCATCAGATATCTTGTCCTGTGTTTCGCTAGGTTTCAATTAGGCCAGCAAACAATCAACATCAGAGCTTCGAGATTCATAAAACAGATGGAATCCCCTTGTGCAGTCAGATTCCTGTTCGTCTCCAGTCCGTTCTCCTCCTCGTTCCTGAAAGTGTAGCCGAATAGGACAAGCAATAAAACGCCAATTCGAGAATTGTGCCACAGGCCGTGAACTGCAGGGCAAACAGCGATCCGTAAGAGATCAGTCGTTCTCAAACGCTTAAAAGCACAAGACATGTTAGCACGTTTCGCAAAAGGCGTCCCACTTGAAAACAACTTTACGTCTGTACGCCATGAAGCACAGGTACCAAATGCCGCATTAACAGTCACATGGCAATCCCTGCTGCGCTCAGTGCCTTGGAACTGCCTAGGTACGACTCCCAAACACTGGCGAGTACAATAGAATTCAGCATTAATTAAGAAACACCAAATTCACCAGCAAATATGTCGGTGCGGCATTCCGGATCGCGCTGCCATGTCCCAGCGGTGAGAATATTCCATTGCCCTGCCCAGCTCACCCAGTCTCCGTGGTCCGATGCCCTATCCCGTTGGTCACAGGTGAAGACAATCAATCGTCAAAATCCAGAAAATCTAGTACTCTATCATCCCTGATATCCGCCGTCAAGGCGGCGCTACTCTCCCCACCACTCACGGCCCCCGTCCAGCTAGCTTAGTGGTTGCGGTTTGTCCGGAAAAAGTCTCCGTATAGGGTCGAGCCAGCCCATCACTCTCAGAGGGAAATGGCCGGGGCTCTCTGATTATACCCCGGGAAAGGTCCTCAAGTTATCAGTTGGGGGGCTTCTCATCCACGTAGCCATCACTCTTCCCCTCCTGTCCTGGCAAGTGTCCTGGCCATCGGGCCATGGGACAAGGCGCATCACAGCGCTGGCGACGTGTCCAGGCAGCCAGTGTTGGCAGCCGTCTCTAGAGGCAACTATATATGCCAATCTATATCCATCGCCAGTCTCGGCTGCATGCGCCAGGCGGCATCAGTTCACCTACTCGCAGCCACAGGGATAGGTAGAATCCTAGGATTGCACCGGCCAGCACCAAAGGGCCATTATCATCACAGTCATGATGTATAGGTACACTATGTACATCAGGATTGGTTTTTACGCCATAAAGACTGATAGTATTTACGTTTTTATGCGTAAAAACAGTTTTTACGTTTTTACGCGTAAAAATCCATAAAATACGTAAATACAACGTAAAAACTACCCGGTGTACATAAGGACAGTACATGCAGACTTGCGGAGTCCGGAGACTGGCAGCCAGACCCCCTGGAAGGGGCAGAAAACGAGTCTTTGTTAAGCACCATCATCGCCCTTGCCAAGGGCAAGTTGGACACTATGTTGCGGGTGCTAGAGATGGCGAATGATTGATCATTGTAAGCAACTTTCCTCGTGCAACCTGGGTGTCCCAGGGAGCCGTAAAAACGCAAAAGTAGCCGTAAAAATAGGCCCTTTTTAAATTTACGTTTTTACGCGTAAAAACGCAAAAGTAAAAACGTAAACGTAAACGTAAAAACCAAGCCTGATGTACATAATGTATATGGACGCTGGAAAGCTCACACTTGTAAGGGACACAGACACGCACTCGACTCAGAACCCATCGCCATGTAGACATCAGCAGACAGTATATTAGGTGTCAAGACATCACAGTGCAGATGTTGTTATTAAAAGAGGCTAAATGACCTGGAGACTCCCAAATGCATGTGGCAATAAAATAATAATAATAAAGAGTGCATGGTAACCTGCGCCCACAGCCCCAAAACAGATTTGCGCCCCCCAGTGCCCATCGTCGCCGGGCGCAGCCCCGCGCTCTCCGGGCTCTGCGCGGCGTGGCCGGCGCTGACAGTCCATGGGTGGGACTCACTTCAGCCGATGGGTCGGCGCCGGGGGGGCCATGGTGGGCACGGACGCCGGCGACGCGTCCCGCGACATGGGCCCGTCCCGGGCCCGGGAGAGCGGCACACGACACCGGGAGCGACGCCGGCGCGGACGTGGACAGCAAGGCGGTGCGGATCTCCGTTTCGATCTCCGTGCGCCGCTCCCAAGGGCCGTCTTCCACCGTGGGTTTTGATCTCGTCCTTGTTTCGCGTGGGCGGGGCGGGGCGTGAGGGGGGGGGGATTGGGCGGCGCCGGCATGTCGCACCGTCGAGTTGCCGCGCTGCGTGCGCCTTCGCGAGGCGGAGCAGAGGCCCTGCGCCCGGCGAACGGTGGCGTGCGCGCACACACATGGGCCTGTGGAGCCTTGATGATGCGGACAGGATATGCCGAAGGATGGGCACTCTCAAAGGTGTTCGTCCGCCCCGTTTGGTTCGTTTGTTCGCTTCCCCGCTCGCTGCCCTCCGCAGCTCGCGCGAGCTGCGTTCGAAGGAGGCCATTTGGCGCTGCGGCGGACGCACGGGATGGGCATAGATCCGAGTGGTCTCCCCGTCCAGTGTCTGCCTGCGGCTCGAGGGGGTGCGACGCCAGGCGAGCGCTGCGTGTGTGGAGGGGATGCCTGACGCGGAAGCTGGGAAGCACACTCCAAAGAGACCCCACCAGCCGTGCGCGAAGCCTGGCCTGTCAGGCACACGATCGCAAAACTATCCACCACCACCCACCTGACCCCTGAGTGCGTGTTTCCTTGCCTCTTGTGCATGTGTCGTGTGCTCAACGTTTCCTACCGTAGACCTCACAGCACGGGAAAAGGACACACACCTGCGCAGGAAGGGGGTTCCCTTTGTATGATTGGTTGAGGATCTAACGAGGTAGATGGTTTTGCTAAAGTTTTCAGCACATTGAGCCAAAAAGCACTTATTTTGCCTGGGTGCGTCTGTGGTTGCAGGTCCTGCAGAGGTGGTGTGGTACAGGAGGGATGTCAATGCAGGCTTTGCATACTACCTGCATTACATTTGACTGTGAGTGACTGCCTTTCAGTGTGGTTTGCAAATTTGCTGTGATGGCGTTGATCGGATTGTGACGATTCATTGCCATAGTGCCTGTTAGTCGATGTTGGGGAGTTTGATGGTCACACTGAGTGGAACATAGCCCAAAGATCTGCTGGGCAGGTAAGAGTTTCAAAGGGGGAGGAAGTTTCAAAGGGTGCTTGTTTGACAGTTTTTGCCTGCAAAAGGCCCTCGTAGCAGATTTGGCAGGCACTGTGGCTGAAAGAAGTGTGTTTTTCTCTTATTTTCCTTTGTTTGTTTTTGTGTTTGCCAACGGTTATGCAACTGATGTTGCTCTGAGGTGCAGTGCCTGCTTCTGTGCCATCTTATGGGAGGCTTGTCATATGCTGCAACAAGTGGGCATGCGAATAGTGTGGCCTTTCGCCGAAAATGCAACCCTCGATTGGTCTGTTGGCCTTGAACAGATGCACACCACTAGAGAGCCTGCTTTAAAGCAAAGTGCTTGCAACTTAAATATCCATGAGTATCCTCTACCCGAATGCAGCACAATTTGGGAAATGGACAAAAGAACAGATTCTGAAACTCATGGGCTCCGATGAATAATGCAGCTTAAGATTGCTGTTCTTGTTGTGTGTGCCGGCGATAAAAGGGGTAATGGCAGACAAAATATCAACACTTGGCAGTCAAACCAATATGTAGGAGCCCATGAGCCCTGTGTGAGTGTTATTGTCTGTCAGGTTGTGTAGATGCTCAACACAATTGAGGAGTGCATCTCTGCTCTTTGACAGTCGATATCCAAGGTGTCCATGCAGGCACTTGCACCTCATCCCCAACGTGGCCAACATAGTCCAATGTGCAATGTCCAACATAGCCCAGCATATTGCACCAGAAGTAAATCTCCGTATAAGTACAGAAATTGTCATTCGCCGGGTATTTGGTGGCAGAGACTCTTCCACCCAAAACAGACTCTGAACACCGCAGCAGCAACATTTGATTCAAAGACTGAATCTGCAACTCGGAAATTGTGGTAGCCAGGCTGGCTGGCACCAAGCACAGGCGACTGATTCATCCACTGGGAAACTAGGGAACCTGCTGTGAGTATCCTGCCGTGAGCTTGATACACATATCGATGCATGTCCTGCGATTTCTATAGCCCCATTGTTGCATATACTGCTCAGCAAATCGCCATTCTGAATTTTTTGCTGTCCTTGTGTCCATATTGTTAAAGGCCTGTTGTGCTGCCTCAGGGAATTTGGTGCAGAAGGGAAAAAGACGACTCAGTGCCTGAAGCGCAAGTTTGACGAAATCCACTGTGTCGCGCCATGGTATGCCTGCATGCAATTCTGGCAGGGCACTCGGCAGGCCAACTGGCAGGCAGTCTACATTCTTGTGTGCCAGATCCTGATGCAAAGGGAGCTGATGGCAGGCTACATATTGGCACAGGCGAGGCAGAGAGCTGGCTGGGATGGTGGAAATCCTTGGGTCACCTTGTCCTTTGCAGAGCTGTTGCACCTGGAAGGCGATCATGGGAGTTTGTGCAGTCGAAACATGCTTGACGGTGAGGGCTGGACGTGCACTCCTTGGTCAATGGACTTCAACCACAAGTGTGCTGTCCATCAAGTTGCGTGGCGTACTCGATTCTCACACATCGGTCACTTGTTGCTCATGTGGCTGTCGCTGATGAGCGTTGAGGAATTAGGCCCCACAGAGCAGCAGCTCAAATGGGAGTACCCAGAGAAAACAAAGGTCAAAAACATCCAGGCACAGGTGTACTTTGAACTGTTTGTATTTATCAAAATGCAACTTGTCACTTGCTGCCCTTGCACCCCACAGGATGCTGTGGAGCGGAGTTTGGTACATACTGTGCAGAATAGCGAGTTTGAAATATCTTGCCATCGTGATGACATGTAAGTGATCAGATAGGACAAGTGCAGACACTCGCAATTGAGACATGTGGAATTTTCCACACAGGTGTTGGACACAGAATGCACTTGTCCACTTCTGTCCTATTAGCGTGCGCCCGTCATGCATTGAATGGGCACCTTTTCTCAGGCGCAGTGCAACAGAAGGCATTGAGCAATGCTGCCCAAAGCATCTTGTGACAAACGCTGGGACCGTCTCACAGGTCATCGCGTTGGGGAAGAATATGTGGACACATGGTACCACTCACCCTATCTCGAGCCGTGTCCTTCAAAGGAAATGTTGCACATTTGCAAGTTCAAGCTCAGGTACTTTGCACAGAAGATGCTCCTAAAGCACTCTACCAAACTCCAGCAGTGGCACCCGCCAGGTGGGTCTGCAATGTGCGCAAGGGATGTGTTTTTGCATTTCTGACACGAATGAACATGTACAGGGGATTTTGTGTTGACAACCAAAGCATGCAATGCACTTGGCTCGCAATTTGAGTGCTGGGTGGGCTACGATTTCTTCTTGGCTTCTGTAACCTCACTCCAAGGAAAGGTCCATTGTACTGTGCTTGGCCAACATATCAGTGGCACCATGGCCATGCTCCTGCCTCCATCATAAATGTTAGTATCTGAGATTGCATGAGAAGGTCAATCTTTCGATCACATTGTCCAAGGACTAAGGGTCTTGTTCTGGTCGCCTTGCTGTCAACAAGCAACTTAAGAGCAAGGTCATGCACGTCTGAAAACGGGTACCCTCGTTTCAGGTGATTAAATCTACAGCCACCCTCTCCCACTGCCATTCAACGTGGACTATGCTGGGGGCTGCATCACCAACCTGCCTGTCTCTCTCTGTCTTTGGGGTGCATGGCAAGAAGAACAAGGTGTACTGCCAGAAGCTGTGCCTCCTGCCCAAGTTGTGCCTGGACCACAAGACACAGTACTACGATGTGGACCCCTTCCTATCCTGCGTCCTGTATGAATGTCTGGAGGATGGGTGCGTGTTCCACTGCTGTGTTGAATTTCAACGCAAGAGCCCTGTTACTCTGCTTTCCAACAGGTGGCACAGAACGATCCTGCACACAGCCGTGCATCACAGCTGCCCTGTGAACGTGGTGCAAGGCTTTATAAAGTACCCAAAGGGCATGTGCAAGGAATGTGATGGAGGTTTGCTCGAAGTATCACAAGAGCATTGTTCCAGTCTGTGTCTAAAGATGAAAAGGTCGAAAATCTGAAAACACCCTCAGTAAGGACTAACTAAGCCCTACAGATTCTTCAATTCGACAAATGTGCATTGACAGAAGTTGGATGGATCGATTGGCAGGTTACACAGTGTGCCCTATTTGGCCTGATGGGTCTGGACGCATCAGAGAAGTCGAGAAACACAGTTGCCTCTTATTCCAACCCTTTTTTTGGTGAATCACAGTCCAATCTTATCTGATGTACCCTTGCGGTTGTACCTGCCATCGATAGTTGCTCAATTCTCCCTCCCACTGACCATCCCATCGTCCCCTCCAGGGACCATCACATTGTGGGGTACTTCTCCATAGCGAAGTGCTCACCCGAGGACCTCAACGTTGCCCGCATCTTAACCCTCCCCCTACGAGCGGAAAGGGTACAGCCGCTTCCTCATCGCTCTTGCATACGAGCTGTCCAAGTGTGAAGGTAAGATTGGCACACCTGAGCACCCCCCGGGGCGGGAGTGCCTGGAAGCGAGTCATGTGACTGTCAATGGAAATAGGTTCCGATTGCCAGAGTACACACTTGTGCCTTCACAACAGCGAAACTGTGTAGGGAATAGGGCACAATGCCACATTGAAGGAGAGTCAACACTTTGTTGTACTTTGGGGGAGTACGCATTGCGCTGCACTGTGGTGCTGTGACTTGTGGTCCTGATCGCAATCCCAACTATATGCAGATGAAACAGCATTGTGTTGTACAGCATAACGTTTTGTATCCTGAGTGCTGATATGAAATACCAATGCCTGAGACATGAACTGCATACAAGGCTTGGATGCAACAATGAAGACGCCAAGTTCATTTTAGGGCACATTCATCGCATGTGCTTTTAGGTCAGCTTTAGGAGCAACTGGGCGAGGGCCATCCTTGAAGAGCCGAGGCAGAAGAAGGCGTCCGTGAACACAGGCTAGATCATGGAGTGCACAGCCATCAAGCACGATGACGTCGTGCATGTGTTGACTGGCCCGAACCTTCAAGAGTATTGGAGGGGCCAGCAGATCACGTTGGAGAGCTCGAGGCCGCAGGCTGCGTGGACGATACAAAGGCGCCAGAAGAGAGGCTGGAGAGGCGGGGGAAAGGGGGGAGGGGGGGGGGGGGGGGGGGAAATGTGTGTGCGTGCTTGCGTGGGTGTGTGCGTGCATGTGTGCGTACGTCTGCATGTCCTAAAATGGAGCTCCCCATCTTAGGTACAACGTGCTTGTTCCGCTTTGCAGTACCGTAAATGCCACCATCGGCAAGAATGAAATCGAAAGCATGATGCATGCACTAAATCTACAAACACGTACGCCCGGGTGTCTCTGGGAGTACTCCCGGGGGGTACGGGGGGCAATTGACACGCTTGTCACATAAACCCCTGTCCAATCACATCCACTCACTGCGCATCTCTCTGACACGCTTCCACTATAATACATCAACAAAATTCGTTGTTCATTTAGCCCGTGATGAACCCACAGCAAATGTACCTACAATCATCATAATCCACACAATGTTCCCTGGCAATCTCAATCTCGCAAGGTGATCAACCCAACCCCTTCATAACGCGGAGAAACGCACACATCACCTCGAATTATTCTCTTCCCGAGTACGAAATCAAAGAAAATCAGATCAGCTAGACTATCACCTTCAATCAAATAGCTGGAGAGCATCACTGTATATGTTTTGGAGGCGGCCTTTATCATCTTGCACCTGCAAAATAGACAGTGAAGCGTCAAATGTAGAGTCCACAATCCTAATCCCAATGGTGACCATTTATCATCGAGGGGTTTGTGGCCCTCACAATCTCACACAAGCAATCGCTGGTTAGCCACCTATGCCCTTTGCACCCTTGGTCTCTTCAAACGTCAATTGTTGTAGTCATGAGCTGCATTCATCTTTGTTAGGCTCAATTCCATGCTATTGGTCCCCAGTTGCACATCCCCTTAGGCAAATATCTAGTGACCTCATGAGGAGTGCGATCAACAATGTCTTCTTTGAGGCCGTGACATGGCCTAACCCATCGGAGTGTTGAAGTTTTGTATACAATCGCATAAGGAATTGGGCACTAAACTGGACGTAATGGCAAGGTTGTAAGCGTCACAAGCCTGCTGAAATTGTGCGCCCAAGATACGGATGCGGAGCTTCCCCAAGGAGATGGCTCGCTTGTCCACACAGGTCTTAACCTCATATAGAGAGGTGGCTTGGTTCACTAATTGCAACTCAATATGAATTACAGGTTGGGGGCAGCTACACCGCATGCCGCCTGGGACCTTAATGTGGTGCATGTCCAAAACCATTGTATACGATGTTTGGAATATATCCACATCAGCCCGAAATATCCCAAGATATGCCTCTTGTAATGCTTCATCCCATAGGCCCCCTATCTATCTCGTCACATTACAAGCATAGCCTATCCGAGTTCTGTTCATGAATTCAAAAACCTTTGATTTGGTCATTGATGAAAAAGTCACATTAGTCATGTTAAAATAATTATGCAAAAGCCATTTTATTCCATTTTGATATCAATGCTATCACTATTGGCACCGTATGAGGTCATGTCATGGCATTTTGTCACATCACAAACATTCCCAATTAGTTGATCCTGGGCTGCGTTGACCCTGATCTTCACCTCACTTCCATAGACGCTGACCATTGTATTGGTCAATATTGTGAATCCACTATTGCATAGTCCTTGTGATAGGTTCTGAAGTTGGAAATGCTTGGTTCCAAGAACCAACAAGGAGCACGCTCTTATACGGATCGCGTATAACAAAGGAACTTGTTGAATTGCAGGCCGAAATGAGAGTAGTTTCCCTGCGATATGTCCCAACTTTCTGTTATTCATTATGAGTTTCCGAAGTGTAGCCCGAGCTAACTCAAGACAAGCAACTACCTTATCCTTTGGCATTTCTAATTGGCCATTGCGAAGGTTCACTATCGTTTCTAAGTATTTGCATAATTGCAATGGCAGAAGTTGACATTCAAGGACCCCTAAAAAAGACCTCAAAGCCACTACAATCATCATAATAAGCAGACACGAAAATTTGGCTTGTGGTGAAGATGACGATGTACATATTTTGTCATCAATAAGGTAGGACATAGAAACGCCATGGGTGCAAATTAGCCCACAAACCTATTATAATACAAGTGAACACCCGATAAGTTGATGATATAACAAAAGGTAGATGAGTAAAACAATAGCACCTAACCTCGAACTTGATTGCCAAACATCACCAAGTATTAGGATGCATCCGAAAATGATGATAGCTGGACTTCAAATCAGTCGTATAACCAAAATCGCTAAGTTGAGCATAGTCGGGAACATCATTAAGTTTCTCATAGGAGAACGATTGGTGTTTGATAAAACGATTTGACATACCTCAAATCGACCACCAAACACTTTTTATGCATCACTACCACTGCCATGACGTTTACCACCCAATTCCTAAAAATTGGGCAAGGAATCAATGTGCCAACTCTCCAAAAGTTCTGAATTTTTTGACCGCACAAAGTTCGCATGAGCCTGGACTGGTAAACGATTAGGAAATACAATAGGAGGCAATTCAATGTCTATGCGCTTCTTTTGGCTATTGATCCATGGCTATTGGATATCCACCTTCATCGCATCAAATGCAACCATCTTCTTTTCCTCCTGTGCCTTCTCCCTCCATCCATCCATCGCGTAGTTGAGGACTTGGGAATGGAAGTCCTTGCATGGCAACCTAGGTAATAAAGCCCGCAACATCTCATGCTCTGGGTACAACGCCTGTAGCTCCAAATTCTCCTCATACGCTTCTAGGAATGAGGGATGGTTGATGCGGTGCATGAAGAGATACTCCATGGCTTTTTCTTGGTGGCTTCCACATCCATCTTGATGATTTCCAACGCCCTCCAAGTAATGTGCTTATTGCCTAACCTCCAAAAGACTAATGTTTCTACATCCCAAGCAAATATCAGCTAGGCCAGCTTGAGCCTCACGTAGCACATCACCTCAAAGTGTAGAAGGATTTCAATTTAGAATGTTGGCGCAAGCTCCCTCATCCTTGTGGTCGATTGAAAAATATCCACAACCCTCTTGATAATATCAAAAATTTGATGGTTTCACATCATCAAGGCTCCCCACACATCCAATAAGATATGATGCAAATCATTCACCTTTTCCAAGGCCTATCAAGCATGATGCATCTATCCGCAGTACGCCATGTTGCTTAGATACTAAGCATAGCAAATATTGAGGTCTGAAACTCAACAAGCGCATCAGAAGATTCCTCCACATCCTCCATCGGGGGACGGCCTGCGCCTTGCACCACTCCAAATGTTGTGAATTCTTGATGTTGCACATTATGTCGTATTTCCAAGATTCACAATAATTTGTTGGGGCATGAACTTTAGGTTGGAGTGGGTTAGTTGTTTCTTTCTCTTTTTATTCCTTGGGGCACTAGGACATTGGCTATTGAGGGCGTTAGAGATTGTCATTATGTTGTGAGGGAGTTTGGGGGGCATTTGTTAATGCATTCTACTAGAGTTTAAATGGGCCCACCGAACAATGGAACAATTAATTAAATCTGTGAGTTATATATTTTGTACTATCTGTTTATAATGATTCTTGGCGCCAAACCACCTGTCTCGCCCGCCGTGCAAACCTTGGGCGTGTGCTCGTGGTGCCACCCCCTCGGGCGCCCGCGGGGTGGTGCAATACCAAATGTAGTGGGTAGCACCAATGTATTGTCTCCCACAAGAAACAGAACCGTGGCGCATAGATGGCAGGGCTACTTGGCGATCACAATTTGTGGCATATATATGCATGCATGTGCTCTGGATGGCCTTTCCTTATCACAAATTGCAACATATTTTATTTGCAATGCATCTTTACGTGTTCACCCTTTAATGATTTGATTTAGCTCATAATAGCTTTCAAGGGAATGTCCAAACAGGGCCCCATCTTTTCGTGTGCTCCATGGAGGTTTATGATATAGAGCAAAGTGACGATGCCCGATTCTCTTCTGATATACCTTGATACGAGTGTCCATTGCACGCCCTCTCGTGCACCTTGCTGAGTCATCACCTAGAGAGGGATGAAACCAGAAATTCAATGGCCGTTCAGATGCGACAGGAACAACCTTGTAAGTTGTTTCGCCATATGTTGCAGTAACTTACGGTGACTTTTATCTGTCAGTGGTTTCTTGAAGAGCTTTGCAGAAGTACTAAGGCCGCTGTGTTGCATCTGTACCACTAGCAGCAATCATGCCGGGAATTCTGTCCAGAACTTTACTCAGCGATCAACTATGGGTTTTTCGATAATGTGATCGAATAAGTAAATAGAATTGAACATCAATGGCAGATTTGTCGGTCCAGCAGAAGCACATCGAAAATATGATTATTTTTGTCATATCAAAAAACCGTCATCATGAAACCTCGACATGCCATGTTTATGGTGCAAGCGCTTTTGTGTGCTTAGAAGGCAATTGTCGAAATCGACAATGGCAATCACAACAGTTTGTGAAAAAATAACAACAAGGGATTGAAGCACACCAGCAACCTGCACCTGAAGCCAGCCAACCCCCACATTTCACATTCTATCCGCCTTCGAGTCGGCTCCTCCCTGACCCAGACCCCGCACCTTCCACATACGCCCTGCACCGCGGCTCTCGGCGCCGCGGCGGTCGATCGACAGGGGGCGGTGCGTCAGGGGAGGGGACCGCTGCGAGGAACAGGGGCACGGGCACCCCCAGCTTCGTCCCAGGTCGATACGGCAGGGAGCCACAGGGACGGGGAGACGGGGCATGGTGGAATTTGCAGCCAGCAAGTCGTCGGGGACGAGTCGGCATCCGCGGTGCTGCGGTTCCCGGACCATGGTAACAGACTGCATTCGACTGACGGCGTGCCTGGAGGTGTGTAGCATGCGGCGTGCCGCCCTTCTTCTACGAGTTCGGCTCAATATTTTTGGTGTATTTTTGGTTCAATATTTTTGGCGTTTCGGCCCGTCGCCCGGCGAAGCGACTCCACGGCATTCTTCCCTTCGTCATTTGTGTCTTTTGCGCTCACCTTGGTTGATACCAGAGCCGCAAAGGCGCCGCGGGGTCCAGCGCTGCGCTAGACCGCACCGGGAACGGTGGGTCAGGGAGGGGGTGGTGGTGGTGGTGGGGATCAACGCGCAGTCGTTGTGGCTGGAGGCGAGACTCTGGAATGATACAGCAGCCCAAGGCCATTGATCTGTATCCCTTTATTTTGGGATGGGAGGGGCCCTTCCACACCATCTTCATATTGGGTCCAAATTTTCCAATGCGGCGAACATTATGACTGGTCAAAATTTCCATTCAGTGAATTCACTGAACTGAAGCTCGATTGTTGCGCAAGAATCGTGACTACAAGAAACGTTTTGCAAATCCTTTATTTGCATCTTTTTATATTCCACTGAAGATTAATTTTTGGAATGGCAAAATGGCGATTTAACCAAGAAAATGCTTGTGGACGTTCCATAACAAATGCTTGCACAACTTGCAATTTTCTCCTAGGCAGATGCTTTTACACGCATGTTGAAGCTCTTCACATGTATTACAGCTACAAGGCGAGATTGACAAACGCTGAGTATATCTCCAATTTTAATTGCATCTTCAGACCTCTAGGAGCCAGCGCATGGGAATCTGCGTGGAGCTTATTCAGCGTATGGATTATCTGGTGCGGCTCAGCAAGGCGACACACTATCTGAAAGGGAATTCAGATAGTGTGTCGTCTTGCTGAGCCGCACCAAATTAGAAGGTTGTTGTGTTATCCTGAAGAGTTGAGCTCCAAACTGCACACCAAAGAGGAAGCTCAAAAATCTCTCTGCCAAACCCCTGGGGTGCAAAGTCCTGATCCAAATTATTTTTGTTGGATTACCTATAGATAATCTAGTAACAGGCTTGTTATTTCCGCCTGTCAAATGCAGATCGTATTTACGTTTTAACGTACTACAATAGGTTATAATGTTCTGCACAAAATTCGAAAGAAAGACAAATACTACCCAAGTGCCGTCCACGCACACAAAGTCAGGATATATAGACTTACGGAGTCCCAGCAGTGGCAGCCAGACGGACCTAGTCGCACACACTCTGCAGCTTGAGATGAGCAAGTGCGCCCTTTAGCAGAAGTGTTCGGACTCTTTTGCACAATGCAACGTAAGACTACTCAACATGTGTGCCGCTTTGCATAACAGCAAACGTGAAGTTAAAAGTTCCCGCATGACGACACGCATCAATAAAACCATACCACCCCACATACAATCAGACACCCTGTCCAAAAAATCATACCCTCCAGCTTGGGGAAGTTGCTATGTCGAATTTAGTACGCTTATCGTCAATTTCAGGCGGAGCAGGGGAAGGGGGGAGGGGGAGGAGGAATTCCATACATGTGGCGCTAATACATGCGACAAGAACAACATTATCTATAGCTATGCTCCATGCGTAGCTACTCAGTGGCAAACAACGCGGGGATTACTTGAAAATCTCCCTGCAGCCTTGAATATTCAAGTAAGGCTCATACTATCTCAATGTTAACTCTCCAGAACTGGCTCCACTGCTTGGATTGGCCTTCAGAATCCCTTTTTGCAGCCCTCTACAGTCACTAATAATCTGGCTATTTTCCTACTCACAAGCGTCTTGAAAATGATGCCAGAATATTGGCTAATGGCTTTGAGTCATCCTGGCATCGACATAAGGATTGAAGCCGGGCTGTGTGTGGTGATGGTGGTGGGTGGGTGGGGTGGGGTGTTAAGATTTATTACAAAAGAATAAGAGGCACATGACATGCAAAGGAGAGAGGAAATGGAGTCTGATCTTAGCGTCAAATTGGTGTTGAGCGTGAAATCAACATAGCACCTTCCCTTACGTGGATTCCAGCTCACCTCCTCTCCCCAATTCATAAATAGCTCAAGCAAATCCCATCGCGAGGCCGAAGGATATTTCTATTTCCTGTTTTGTGTTTTTCCCTTTGTTTCTTTTCCTGTGTCGATATGAACTGCAGTGGCTCACAGTTCCTTGCAAGCGCGTGGACAGGATAGTGCATTTACCATTGCATATACAGCGATGGTGACCTGTGGTCACAGGAGAGTGCTTGTTGGGGAAACGCCAATGGTATCTGGACACCCCTCGCCTGTACAAACGGCTGGGAGGCTGTGTTTCGATTTCATCATGACAAACTGCAAAATGTTATGCAGCATCTCAGATGGGTAGGGGAGAGGACAGACTGCAGATTACTTGAAGATGTATTGGCAGTGTTGATATTAAAGTGCCATTAACTTGGGGGTGATGTTGGAGACACTTTGGAGACACCATTCTTTGTCAGCTGAGGTCGATGTTGGGAAGATATGCTTTTGCTAGTGGGCTGTGCAAAAAGTGTGAGGTAATGAAGCGCAATGCCGTCAATTTCGACACGTCGAAATCGGAATTGAAGTCTCATCGTTTTGTTCTGCAAAAAGCTTCATCAGATTTAGCGCAGCATGTGATGGCACCAGCTTTGCGCCTGTCCGCACTCTAATTGTGCCTCGAGGTTACCACTAACAGATACACAATACCAAAGCAAACAACAAAAGATGCTGTGCATCAATTGGCCACGAAAGCGCCGGCCCAAAGAGCTGCCGCCTGCTGCTTCTTACACCCATCGGGAGCGGTGTCATTGGCTCTATCTCATAATTTATTGCAACTCTCTTGTGAAATTTTAAGGGTCCAAATGAGCCATCTTACAAATTCTTGCGTAAGCGCAAATCAAATGCAAAAACGGCATAATTGGTACGTATGCTGTGATAATTGACATGGCGATTGATACAATTTCGAATATTTGGATGTGGGTCAACTGAATTCTTTACAGATATCATTATGTGAATCAGCGCGGGAGTGGATGTCTTTGCACAGAAATTTAAAGCAAGCTCATCGCTGCTGCTTTTCTCCAAAGGTTTTTGTGAAACTTGAGTAGCGGCATGTGCGGCATCTCTGAGACATATGTGATTGGTACAGAGGGGACACCAGCGGTTGGCCCTTGCCTGCCTCCCTGCTGAGCAAGCGCATACGAGACTTTCGACTGGATCGAGGGGGGGGAGATGGGGATGGGCCCAAGGGGAGGCGGCTTGGGGCCAGGGTTAGGAAATCGAATGGACCGGTACTCAGAGGCCAGGGTTCGGATGTCGGGGGCTCGAGTCGGGTGTTGGGAGATGGGACCTTAGCTGAGCTTTTGGTTGGGGGATGTGACCGCCCATTTTGCGATTTCAGAATTGATATTGATTTTTGGGTTGGGATCGGATTGGCACCGGGCTGTGGCCTTATGACTTGACATTGGTGATAGGCGTGGGCTTCTGCAGCGATATGGGAGGGCGGACAGTGGCATTCGCAGAAATTGCCAACATGAAGCCATCCTGGGGCGAATCAAGCGCGACGAGCTGAACAATTGCACAACAAATCTGCACTGTTTGCACCCACCATTTTTTTCGCAATTAACTGTTTGGCCGAGAACACTGAAGGGAATAGTATGATGTGGCGATGAGCAGGGGGACTGTTTTGACGCGTCCGTTAGTGGTGTTGCTCAGTTTTCTGCTGTGCTTTCTGGGTTTCGTTGTTAAACTGGTTGTTGGAGTCACTATCAGAAGAAAAGGAACAAATAACACGTTCTGCGAACACATATGTATTCATTCCATCAGTGTTCTGCACGATGAAGACACAAAAATAACACAAACCCGTAAACTCTGTATACGTTTGAACATATGTTATTTATAATATATTAAAACTAAATAAAAAAATATTTATAATGCGGGTTTATAAGGGTTATGCACACAAGGGTGCTAAGTATTGGGGCTTCAAATAGGCAATCATTTTGTGAATGTTTCCGAGCATCATGTGAAAGGTCACCGGTTGAGTGGATCTGCAACAATCAAGCAAAAGAAATACCTCTTAGCAAATCTCCATAGTACCACTCGAAGGACGAAATCTAGTTGCCCGTTAGTTGCCCGTTGCTCAGTTTTCTGCTGTGCTTTCTGGGTTTCGTTGTTGAACTGGTTGTTGGAGTCACTATCAGAAGAAAATGAACAAATAACACCTTCTGTTAACACATATGTATGCATTCCACAAGCGTTCTGCACGATGAAAACACAAAAATAACACAAATCCATAAACTTTGTATGCGTTTGAACATATGTTATTTATAATGTATTATGTATAATATCAAATATATTATTTATAATACGGGTTTATAAGGGTTACGCACACAAGGGTGCTAAATATTGGGGCTTCAAATAGGCAATCATTTTGTGAATGTTTCCGAGCATCGTGTGAAGGGTCACCGGTTGAGCGGATCTGCAACAATCAAGCAAAAGAAATCTCCATAGTACCACTCGAAGGACGAAATATATCAATTGTACAATGTCTTGCACAAATAAATTATCTGCAATTATGGCTTGTGACGATCAGCTATTGAAATTGGATGGGATTTAGAAAAGCGTCCGCTTCTTCATAAAGATCTTTTAAAGTGGCATACTATGCGTATGTGTTATATATACTGAAATATCAATCCACGCTCGCAGCAGCCGCGCTCACCCACATCAATACATGGTTAACGCTGGAGCATTCTGTTGGCTAAGTAATGCCTCAGTTCGACAATTTCCACCTGAGTAAATTGGACATCTATTTGGATGAATCGTCCAAGTGCTCTGTCAGCAATTAATTTCCTTCAAGAGTTTTCCTCACCGCTCCCTCTCCACCATCCATCGCAATTATCTGCCCATTCCGCGGAAGGCCATCGGCCATTGGCGTGCACACGTTTGGCCTATCGGCAACAGTGCCAAGGAGGAAAGGGCTCCAAAGAGGAAGCCCATCTGGGCAAGCCCGACCGAGAGGTTGCCACCCGGCATACTTGGGATAAGAAAGGCGCTGCCGCCATTGCAGCCAGCACGAATGACTGCTGGAGTTGCCACAGCATTGTGATTGCATTCGCTTTCAAGGGCGAATCGCTGAAAAGCAAGGTGCGATTGGAGATAGAAAACCTTCTTTTATTCTATGCATTTTTTGATCTTAAGGACGCATTGCTACGCGACCCCCGGGCTGTTGGGAATCAGAGAGGCTTGTACGTGTTGCCTGCGCCCACGAGCTGCCTGAATAACCCGCCATATTGAAATTTCCTGTTGCAGACACTTAGCACTGTGATCGACGACACGAAGCGGCGCTCTTGAGCTTTGGAGACGATTATAACCATGTGTGAGTACAAGAGACTATTGCGCCCTGCGTCCGCTCATCAGCTATTGAAAATGCATGCGATGTTAATGGCGAGCTAGTAAACAGCAACATAGCACACCTTGATTTTGACGTACAAATCACAGTGCAGTGACAGGGAGAAAACATTCGTTCTCTCCGAGAGCGAATCGGAGTAGATTCCGCAACACCCTTGGTCAGTGTGTGCGCAAGACTTGAAAGTGGTTGCATTGGCAAATACGTAGTAGCAGCTTTCTAGGAGGGTGCTTTGCATACTGCTCAGATCTGGAGCCCTTTTCCCTTTTCTGCATGCTTCCCAAAGCGCGAGATTGGGTTGAAAGCCAAAATGTCGGGAATGTAATTGTTTTGCCCCGCCACATTATGTCTTGGCATTGCCTCACAGCAGTAAACCATAGGCGTAGTCCGACCAATCGCGGAAGCCACGACGCCAGGCTAATCAGAGGACCGAGCGTGCGCATCGACGCCCACGACGTCGTGCACGGGTGACCAGCCTTTCACCAAACTGCATATTAGAATCGAAACAAGAGAAGCGGCTTACTTAAGCAACTTCTATCTAGGCACAGGGGCGCTTTCAGCCTCAAAAATACTCGATCGCGAGCACAAGCGGTCTTATCGTATCAGGGGCACTGTGAACTTGATTCGAAGAGCAATGTTTGACGGCGTTGGAAGTCGATGATCAGTTGATATTCCAAGCCCACCGGTGCTTTTGTACGGCGTAATGGCCATGCATCAAATGTGTGGACTAGACGCTCCATGCACTGTCCATAAATATTGCGCCAGGAGAAGAGCATTTGAATGGGAACAGCGCAGAGCGGGCCCTGGATTTTAGCATTCTGGCCACCACATCACATACCTAACATAATGCGCAGGTCGACGTGGTTCCTGCCAGCATTACATTGATATGAAGTGGTTGAATGTCGTAACGGCCGCGCACTCGCTAGAAAGCTTAACCCCGCCACTAAGGTGAAATGAGACACTTCCCCTTAACCGTGCGATATTCAAGAGCTGCTTGGAGTAATGTAGTTGTGCTGGAAAATATCGTGGTGCAACAATGCAGTGAATGCAAGCGACCAAACCTAGTATGCTTGGATGGCTTTGCCCCTGGCCGTCAATTATTGCACACCCGGCAAAATTGGTTGCATTCAGTACATGTAATTCACGTTATTACTATGTTCGCACAGCCAGCAAAATTGGACCGCCATTTACCCACAAGGGCACCCGCCTAGCTCCGCCAAGGCCCCCCAAGCCTCGCCAATCCCCGCTAAGCCACGCCAAGGCACGCCGAGCCCCGCTGAGCCCCGCCAAGCACCTCCAAGACCCGCCAAGTAATTTGCTTTCACATACTGCTACTGACCCACTGGGATTCCATTGTGCCAGCTCTATCAAATACTTCCCCCGTCCGGAATTAATTGTCCTCTATAGCTTTGGTGCCTTACTTCTCTATCATAGTAAATTTATTTCCCATTCAAATTTCTTGCAAACTACCCCTGTGTTTTGAGAGTATGCAGTCAAAATTTCAAGTCAATCTGCTGAGTATTGCGGATTTGGCAGCACTTTGCAGCAAGGGTCATCTAGCCAGAAACTCACCAGTTTTTCAACATCCCTGCTGGAATGGCCATTCTCGCTGTTTTGAGGAGCACGCCTTTGCGGCAGCGGTACAGAGCCGCCCGGGCAAAACGCCATTTGGACAGAAGATCATGGAGGTGCTGGTAAAGGAAAAGGGCAACAGAAAATGTGTCTTGAAAGTCTTGACCGTGGAAGTTGCCGTGTCTTGCGGCTGCAATTCAAGTTCGATTGGCCAAATCAGAGATGCCCATCAGGCCCAAATTTCTGAACCACGACTTTTGGACCTCCAACTCCACTACGAGGGATACTGCAGGAGGCCTCCAAATTCCTTGCAGACCTTTAGGAAGGTGGTGGCCATCACCCTATTCAGCGGCGGACAATTAGGGGGCAGTTAAGGGGCAATTAGGGGGCCATTAGGTAGTGACCCTTCTGGATAGGAATAGTGAATCGACCATTTTTTGGCACTTGAAGGGCTTGAGCCTGAGAAGACTAGCTAGATAGATGAAACTATGTCTCTCAAAGGGAAATGCACTTGCTGGGCTGCGACAGGTTGTGGATTGCATGCAAGAATTGACAGATCGTGGTAGTTTGTGGGGTGAGGGCCAGGCTTCTCACAAAAACAACGATTCAGGCAGGCCTCAATAGAGGCAGATTGCCCAAACAAGTCTACTACATAACCTTGGAACAATAGCTCGCACATAGCCCAAGCTTTCATACCCTGTACCCTAGCCTTGTCCGCTTGCTTTACGTACGCCCGCCAAAGATCGACAATGGCCGAGATTTGAAAAATCGTCAAAACTGCGAAAATGGCCTTCCACGATGGGGATCCAGACGCGCTCGCACGTGTTTGGCAAGCGCTATTCCACGTAAGGGACACCGCCCTTCACTGCAAAGACAACAACGACTTATCTTTAGCGCACCAAGGACGGGAGTGACCCAGAAACGTGCGGTTCTCTCGCAGATGCGGAATCTGCACACACACTTTCTGGACGGTTTTCGGCCAATTTGGGGGGCTATCCAGAGCGGGTGGGACTAATTATTTTTTTGAAAATTGGTACTTATGGGTTCTGCAGCCCAATCTTTCCGATTCTGAGGTTTTTGGTGAATTTAAGGTGTCGTTTGTAACGAATTTTGTGTCTGAGGTAGAGGACAATTAATTCCAGACGAAGGAAGTAATAGGGAGCTCCGTCCAACAGTTATTGAAACCGTATCGCTCCGTATGACACCATACAAACGGCGAATCGTCAACTTCTCATTTACTGGTCCTTTCTTTATTTGTTTGTGTGTCGGCATGCCCCGCCAATCTCAGTAACAAATGAGTACAACCTATAGTGCCAATCCAAAAAGCACAACATATTATGGTGCAATCCCGTTATTGGTTCTGTGGTGTGCTACTCTGCGTTTCCCAAAGAGCAGAATAAACTACAGGACAATTGCTTGTCATGTTGGTTGAATTATGACATTGTATGATGCCACAATGCATATTTGCCCACCTTGTAATGCCTCCAAGGCGATTGCTTCCTCTGTACAATATTAGGTGTCCTGTGTGATTTTTCCATATCACTTGACCATCACAAAAAGCTCATTATTTAGTGAAATACGTTCACATCTGTGAATACGAGTTCAAAGTATGAACAAGTTTAGACCATTTTTGTTGAGAATCACGGATTGGCATCACTTTGAGCAAGGGAGCTACCACGTGAAAACCGATCATTTTTCCGCGATTTGTTCGAAACGGCGGCTCAAAGTGGTAACTTTGTTCTTTACTAAGACTTCCCCCAAAGCTCTGCTTATGAGTTTAGAGTATGCTGTGAAAAAAATCAATCCAACCAGTTGAGAATTGCGGATTTCGAATCAGTTTGTAGCAAGCGTCTTTCACCAAGTAACCCACGAGTTTTCAGGCAGAGATGACCAAAATGTTCCGTTTGTCCAATGACCAATGGAACCGGGTCCCATGCTTTCTTCTCAAAACTTGGTAGATAAAGGTATTGTGACCCATATTTTCCGACAGCATCAGAAACTAGACTCAGCGATCAATGCAATATGCACAACAGGGCGCCAACATATGGAAGCAGAATTTTACTGGAATCAACGTGTGTAGAGTTTCCAATTACTGCCCCATTGTTATGCAACACTTGTACCCATAAACACAAATGTAGTCACAATGCAATCATACCTATATTATCTCTGTTGTTTCATTGTAAATCAAGTTACTCCAATATTGCTTTTCAGCCGTCAGGCACGACCTCTCCCTGACAAACGAACTTCCACACATCATGCAGTGTTGTCACCCCATCATTCAAGTTGTACACTGACATTGCGATTGCGTGAACAGGGCGCACAGTGGAAAGACATGGCAGATGAAACGAACAGAGGGCAGCCTGCGGTGAGTGCAAGACTATGCAAATTACTTATTTGTACCTGTAATTCAATACCTTTCGTGTCTGTTCATCAATGTGTACCACGTTTTTGGCCTCATCTTGGGCCAAAATCGTTATCAAAAGTTATAAAATTATTCAAACATTAGGCAGCGAGATGTTTCGATAAATGCTCACACATATTTGAAGCAAATTCAAGTGCTTCTTCTTTCTAACCATTGCCACTGCTGCAGGAAGGAAGAGTTTTGGTTGTTCAGCGAAGACACTTGTCTGGTGAGTGGGCACCTTTTGGTAGTTATGTTGCGACTTGATCCAATATTTCAAGCTACTATACCCGACAATAATCAATCTGTTGTATTATGAGCACATGGCAAAGTGTTGAAATCCCTTGTCCGTGCTTTTAGGAATTCTGTGTTGCACATGTGCTGAATTGGTAGGGCAACAACGGGGGGCGCATGCAAGGCAACACCGGGGGGCACACGCGGGCCAACAGCGGGGGCCACACGTGGGCCAACAACGGGGGCAACATGCGGGGCAACGAAGGGGGGCACACGCGGGGCAGCAACGGGGGGCTCACGTTGGGCAACGACGGGGGGCACACGCAGGGCGCCGAGATGTGGTGGGTGGCACCTGCAATTGGCCATGCATAAAATGTGGTTTTCTGCCATCCTTGGTGATGTTGCTTCTTGCTTTGATGTCAATTGTTGGATCATTATTGTCAACCACTATCGAGGAAAGAAGATCGGAATAAATCGACTAGAAATCTGCACAAATGCAAGCTAATTGCGTGAATTTTGATTAAGCAAAAATGTAGTTGCATCGTGCGTATCTGCAGAGCTTCCAAAATACGGTTATATTTAAATGAATGTAGAAACCAGCAATCAATATTGTCTAGATCACCATCAATTCGGTATTGAAACACTTCATCGACATCCCCATATATAACAAAAGTCGTGTATGTTGTTAATTACTTGGATTCTTATTGTTAACATTTTTTATCATTGGGGACAGCCGAGGGTTCTCGTCATCGAAAGGAAAAACCTACAAGGACAACGGGCGCAATGCCCTGTGCACTTTCCCGGGCGCCAATTGCATCCAAGATCCTCCGGCCAAGGCAGCCAGCAGTGGGGCGAGCAAGACACAGAGGTGGGAGAAGGTTGATGAATTTGGTTGGTTTGGGGTGCTATTTTGTGTTTTGTCTCTTGCTTTGTAGCATGTTTTGGGGTTTATTGGCAAATCCTTTAGGAGTTGTGTCATGATTTGTATACAAAATTGATCTTTGTTTTCCTATTTTGTGAATTTCATAATGTTGAGAAGAACTGCTGCAGTGCTAGTCTTGTTGTTATTGTGGACTCTGCATCGGTGATGAGATTTGAGCCGAGGCTGTATTTCTTCTTGGTAGTGGCGCCTGGATTACAAGATTTGCAAATGTTATGGCAATGACTGAATTGAAACTCAAACATTGCAAGTATAAATTCAACAAATTCATAGAATAGAAAATACAAAAGTGTTTCCAAGCAGAATTTCACCCATTTTGTTTCCAATGGATGCATTCTCGATACACAGTGAAACGATGCAAAGTTTCGAAGTTTAACTCTAATAAAGCCTTAGAATGGTCGCCACAATGCATTTGTGTCCACCACAGAAGCTGCCGGCCAAAACAAGGATGCAGGTGACACGGGTCCAAACCAGCAAAGCGTTGTGTTGCCCTTCGTTTTGAAAACTGCTTCCTTGTTTAAAATTTCTTGAATTCCATAGCATTGATAGTATTTGATTCACAGCAGCCGCTGTCATGGGAGATGCATGTGAAGAGGGTGCTTGAGTCGGCGTCTTTGGTGACGGGGACATCGAGGCTGGACCTGGAGGCGGTGCAGGTGGAGCGAGGGGTGCAGGCGGCAAGGGGTCAAGACGGCGGGAGCGTTGCCCAGTGAGTCTTGTTGTTCCTGCGATGACTCAATGATGCATTGCAGGCAGATACGCCGTCCCTGTGTTCCCATCCATTTGCATTTCCACTATTTCTAGAATGTTCACAAAATCAAACTATATTATGTAATGTGATCAGCATGTGGTGTGTGTGCATCGAAGTTGGAAAATTTCCATACATGTCGCTTAGTGCATGTATACAATGATGTTATACTTATGAACTAATGTAATATGTGAGTTGGATTGATTGTGAAACTCAAACAACGGAAGACAACCTTTCACCTGCCCATACAATTTGAACTTATTAATGCATTCGCGGTGTTCGTTCAGACGCCGAGGACGGGTGCCTCGCTGGCTGTCTCTCACGCTCACTGCAGTGGGCGGGGCCGCCGCACTGGCGCTGAGAGCCACTCGCGGAGGACAACCCGACGTCCCCACCCCTTCCGATGCGGTTTCAGAGGGTTTTCAGGGAATCAGAGGGTGTTGGTGAGGGTTTTACTGTCTTTGAATTAGACACGGGTGCAGATATGGACTGATTGTGAATGCGCTATTGCTTCCAGTTCTGGGTTTTTGTTGGTGTATCAGCATTGTGACGGACAACATGGAGTTGTCGACAGCGAGGTGTCTATCAATTTGCTTCTTAACGTTCGCCTGGTGATTTTGGTGCATATGCACTGTATGTTACGTTGCATCCAGCTCATTTTTGGGAATTTCTCGACTTTATTTTCAAAGTTTTTTGTCTATTCCTTGGATCAGGAGGCTAATTCATGTTAGTATCCATAACCCACTGCTAGCATCCACCCCTCATATTCAGTGTCTTGCAAATGTTTATTGATACCGGGTAAATACAGTGAATTTCCTGCTCTGCTGCAAGCCAGGAACAGCTCATAAAAAAGCGAATCAAAATCTCTTGGAAGCAACAGTGAGCGTTGCTACACGCCTTCTCAGACTTGAGGAAAACGGACACCGCTTTCAATAATAATGCACCAGAATACGCATATTTTTACGTATATTACTTGAGGATAAGATTGCATTTAAAATGAGGCAAAATCCTCGCAGTTGCTTAGTCGAAGGCATGCGAATTTAGTTAATCAGCATCACATCCTACCCGTGACATCCATCCATTGCTCGTAAAAGTCTACCCGTTGCTTACCGGCCCTAATCGAAGGCCTTGTGCACCAGTACTTGATTGTTCTCCTGGATCGCGTGCAAGTCCAAGGACTTCCAAGGAGATTGCCACACAGCGCTCACGACAAGGTGCAACATATCCAGGGCCAATGCATCCACGCTTTCATGAGCTACGCTGCACGCTTGCTGAGTTTTTTTTTCGCAACATTCCAGGCAATGCCGCATGATGGAATGCATATGACCACGCGGCACACGCAGTGACTTTTCCCCACGCAAAACATTGCTGGGAGCCATTCCTGTACCGTGCAATTATCTCATTGGCATTCAATTATTCGTCCTACGCACGATCGTGGGCTCGCTTGGCAGACGGATTGATGCTGCCCGCTCTTGCTGCTGCGCCGCTTTCTTTCAAGGCTTTGCTCTGTCAAGCGTGCCATCTCTTACCTCGCAGCGTTTGACGCTCCCCCACGGCACGCAACAACCCCAGTGGTGCTGACCAGAGGGCAGTGCCATCGCTCATCGCCACTCATCACAACAATGCCACAGTATATGCATTTAATGCGCCGGGCTTTCATTCTGAACGAGCGAAGCGAGCGGAGCTTGGTAGAGCAGATACACGAGTTTGGGCGATCGCTGGCCGCCGGCCGCTGGCTGCGCACAGGCCTCCCATCCATGTACTTCCTTGCGCGTCGCGGGGCGCGCGAGCGGGGTGCAACATGGGCGCCATCCCCCCCAATCCCCGGATTTCTTGCGCCTCTCGCGGCGAGGGACAGCATGTGCATCAAAGTCCAACCCGAATTTCGCAATATCTAGTTTAGCAGCGATATGAACCCAAGTGAGCCGCACTTTAATCGCCGCTCGTTTCATATTTGAGCTCAGCACCCAGTTGAGCAGAGCGAGTACAAATTTTATCGCTGCATTTGAGAGGTTGCATCTCAGTGCTCAATTGGGCGGAATTTCGGTCGTTGTGTTTTTCACCGAAAATTTTCAGTTTCAAGCCTCGAGTCTAGGCGAGCCCATCTTTCATCGTTTTGTCTAAGTTTTGATACACACATCCAAGTGAACCCCAACGCGCCCAGATTTAGATCCTAATGGCCAAATCAGTCCCAAATAAGTCCCGCCTTTATTGATTTACGGTTTTCAGCCCCGTGAACAACGGATTATAAATGAACCCAACCTTTGCCATTATGTTGCTTAGTTCCAGGATCAGTTCCCAATTTTGGTGCCCCATAACCTGCAATTTCCAGACTAGTGTCCAACGGCGCTCAAGTCATACCAGCTTTCTCGTTGTTTTCTTAAAATTTGAGCCCTGCGACCAAGTGAGCTCAACTCTTGTCGTTGTGCTTCGCAATTTCCAGCCCAAGTCCCAACTGAGCCGAGGCAAGCCCAATTGCCCGAATTAGAAATTCGGGAGTTAATCAACAATCATTTGGTGAATGGGTAAATACAAATTATTAGTAGTACTGGCGAAATGCTGGTGGAGGCAAAAGGAAAAGGGGAAAATCCTGACAGTTAGTTCTGCTTCAGCAAAGTTGACAGCGCGAACTTGAGGACAGCAATGGTGTCGATTTCTGCCATTGCATGATTTTGTGGCATACGCCAGGGAGTTGAATGTGCGGTAGTGCAAATTGCAGATAATTCCACTGTGGCGCAGTTGCTTGTCCGTATTTGTCCGTGCTGACATGGACCTCCCAGGCAGTGCGCACTTCTGCCATTATCCGTATCCGATTCCCGTGATGCAGGGGACGAAGGTATTTTGGGGCATGAATTAGGATGTGAAATACATTTGCTGTACCGCTGTTACAGGTCAATGACGACGGGCATGGTATCAAAGCCTTGAGGGCACAGGCACTGCAATTGTAAAGTGTCTTGGTATAGCTGGTGCTCCTTGCATACAGAACACTCGTTGGAATGCATGCAGACAATGCACCTCAGTGCAGTCATGCCCTTGCTGTTATGGACGTTATTCCAGGGGCAGGAGACGTCACTATGAGCTGGAGGGGCTCACAGTTCCTTGCCAGCACGTGGACAGGATAGTGCATGTCCCATTGCGCAGACAGGGATGGCGACCTGTGGTCGCAGGAGAGTGCTTGTTGGGGGAAATGGCAATGACGCCTGGACACCTCTCGCTTGTCCAAGTGGCTGGGAGGCTGTGTTTCGATTTCGTCATGACAAACAAGAAGATGTTATGCAGCATCTCAGCTGAGCAGAAGAGAGGACAGACTGCAGATTACTTGCAGATCTAGTGGTAGTGTGGAAATGACGGCGCCATTACCTTGGAGGCGATGTTGGAGGCACCTTGGAGACGCCATTATTTGTCAGTTGAGGGTTATGTTTGGAAAATATGTGTTTGTTGGTGGGCTGAGCAGACAGGTGTGAGGTGACGAAGGACAATACCGTCAATTTCGATAGGGGGAAGTGTGGAGCTGAAGTGCTATCGTTTTGTTTTGCACGAAACTTCATCAATTTTAGCGCAGCATGTGATGGCACCACCATTGCGCCTGTATGCGCTCTAATTGTGTCTTGAGGTTACCATCAAAAGTATACAATACCAAAGCAAACGACAGAAGATGCTGCGCATCGACTGGGCGCAAACGCGCAGGCCCAAAGAACTGCCGTGTGATATCTCTTACACCCATCCAGAGCTGTGCCAATGGGCTTAACTCCCAATTTATTGCAACTTTCTTGTGCCATTTGTCAAGTGCCCAAATAGAGCCATCTTACAAATTCTTGCACAAGCGCAAATGAAATGCCAAAACGGCGTAATTGGTATGTATGTTGTGGCAATGGACATGGCGATTGATACAGTTTTGAGTATTTGCATGTAGAGCAGGTGAATCCTTTACAGATAGAATTGTTTGAATCAGCGCGGGAGCGAATGTCTTCGAACAAGAATTCAAAGCAAGCTCATCGCTGCTGTCTTTCTCACTGGGAAGAAAAGGACCAAGTAATACTTTTTCGAAGACACATAAAACACATTTTATCAAAGATCTGCATGCTAAGGACACAAAAATAGCACAAACCCGTCAAATTTGTGCACGACTGAACACATGTTATTTTGTCTATTTTCTTAGTGTCTCCGAAACTTTTTTGCGACATTTTAGTAGCGGTGTGTGCAGCGTCTCTGAGACATACGCGATTAGTGCAGAGGGAACACCAGCGTTTGGCCCTTACCATCCTCACTGCTGATCAGGCGCATGCGAGACTTTCGACTGGATGGAGGGGGGGAAGATGGGGATGTGGAGAAGGTGAGGCGGGGGTTTACGCAATCGAATGGACCGCGACTCAGAAGCCATGGTTCGGATCTTGGGCTGTCGGGGGCTCGAGCCGGGTATTGCGAGATGGGGCTTTAGGGCGCAGAAGCCGAGTTTGTGTTTGGGGGACGTGTGACCGCCCATTTTGAGATTTCAGAATTGATCTTGATTTTTTGGTTTGAGACTGGATTGTCATCGGGCTGTAGCCTTATGACTTGACATTGATGATAGTCGTGGGCTTCTGCAGCGATACGGGAGGGCGGACAGAAGTCGCCAACATGCAAACAACTGCACATTAAAACTACCCTTTTTGCACCCACCAGTTTTTCGCAATTAACTGTTTCGCCGAGACCACTGATGGGACAGGGATGATGTGGCGATAAGCAGGGGGATTATTTTCACGCGTCCATAAGTGGAGTTGCTCAATTTTCTGCTCTTCTCTCTGGCATATTAGTTATTAAATTGGTTGTTGAAGTCACTGGCCAAAAAGGAACAAATAGCACGTTCTGAGAGCCCATATGTATGCATTCCATCCGCGGTCTGCACGCTCAAATATAAAACTATTACAAACCCGTAAACTTCGTACACATTTGAACATGTGTTATTTGGCCCTTTTTTCCTGATTAGTGTGGAGCTAGTTCATTGCCATCTTCCATGGAATGAGGTGATTGCTTTCCGTGCTGTCGAGCGAGTAGAACTGCTGAGCCAAACTTCCGTTCTGCGTCAGTTAAGGCGCAAATTATCTGGCATTATATGCAATAACTTCTTAGGCACTAATCGCAAGGCAAATAGGAATAGATGGAATGGACATCAGGGAAAATAATATAAACGATAATAAGGCGCTCATTTCTATCGAGTCCACACGAATTTTGTATGTCGCCTTGACATGCGGCCTTTGGGTTAAGAAAGTGAGCCAGGAGATATTCGCAAATGCACCTTGTGCGCACGGTGCAAAATTGCTAGATTCAGGCTTCACACATAGCCACCAGCTGGAAGCGTTAAGTGCGTTAGAAAGGCTGTTCCAGTAGAAATAGAAAAAGGGGCGCCAGAGCAAGCCAAGCTAACCAAAGCTGCGCAAATGAACACCAGTCAGTTGTTGTAGTAGTACAATCGTTGGAATTGATAGATCAACACACCGAAACGACAGATAAATGCACATATGGGCAGTTGGGCATGAACTGGAGCTGGAGTCCACCAAAACGGGCAGTTCAAGCAACATGACACCCATTTCAGACAAATGCGAGATAAAAAAGGCATACCACTGTGTGTTTCAATGCACCAATTCGTGATGGAGCGCATCAAAAAGGGCGGCTCCCAAAAGCGAGCAAAAAGACCAAATGGAACAACACGAAACGCAAATGATCTTCACCTCCAAAGCGAGTTCGAGAACCGCGATGTCAAGAGCGCGCAGCACCTTCCGTCGCTGGGCAGCTGCTAATCCGCGTCTGTTAGCAGAACGCCTCAGCGCAGAGACGGGAAATTCTTGAGATCGACCGCCCACACCGTCTTCCGTTACCTTCTCTTGCACGCTCCCCAACCTCGCGTGTTGCCGCCATGCGTTTCTGGCAGTTTCGGTGCCTTCCCCCCCCACCACCCACCCACCCACCCACCCGGTGTGTTCCAAGTTGTGGTGCCCATGCGTCCGCCCTCTCGCCTCTACCCCATGCCGCTCTCGCCTAACGTCGCCCATGGCCCCGGATGACCAGCCCTTGCCCCTGGTCCTGGACATTGGGTTTTCCACCTCGGATTACCGCTACCGGCGTGCCCTTTTTAGACCGCCTCCTTTCCCCCTCACCACTGCTCCCTCTAGCTCGGCCGGCCTACCCCCGATGGGGAGCAGAAAGAAGGGAAAGGGGGGGGGGGGGGATTCATGCACGTTGGCCAGTTGAGTGCTACTTATTGCCATAAGGTGATACACTGCTTAAAACAAGAATCGAATGGTGAAACTTACCAGCTCTCGGGCACATGGATAGACACCCAAGTCTTGATTGGGACTTCCCAGCCAACCTCCTTTATGTTATGGACGCGCCATTGCTGTCTCTCACTGAATCTGGCCTGACTCCAGGCCAGCATAAATTGCATCAGTGCGACCTTTTCAGCGGATCTAAGGCAGATTGACATTGCCAGTATTTCCCCAAGCAAATATTCGAAGATTCAGCGATGGTGCCGGGTCATCAAGCCAGTCTGCCAATCTGACCTGTTTCGGTCATCACTGCATTCACCGCTTTCTGAGGCCATTTCCCAGGGGTGTATTCTGGTATCTCATTTACAGATAAGAATGACGCACATCACTGTTACAAACAATCTCCCTTGAAAACTCTTCCAGCGACTTCGTTGCAGTGCTCACATTCTGCAGGTTGAGCGGCAGCGACAACATTTGGGCAAAGTTATCCCTCAACTATTGAGTAGATTGAGTTCGTTGGGTCACTCAGATTTGGAAAATGAGATACATTGTTTTTCTCGCACTGACGTGCTCACGCTATTTATGTCGAAGCCAATCGAATCTTTTCAGTATACAAATGCAAAATCACTCTTAGCTTCTGTTGCCATTCGCTAATTGGCAAAGGCTATTCTGCAATTGTATTACATGCTACATGCATATGCGACATATCCATGTAAATTCCCAATTTCCTTGAAGTTAATGCATATGGTTACGATAACCATCGACAATAATTTCAAGGAAAGTGCCCAGATACATGGATGTGCAAAAAACACATACAGATTAATGGATTGGATTTTGGAATACTTGAATTCCATGAACAACTCATGGAACTCGCTTTTCTCAGGGAAGTAAGTAGATCGCACTGCATCTTTGCCCTGATATGTAGGTGTACCATAGTTGAGAATACGTACATTCATCTTGGCCTGTAAGTCAATGGCCTCATAGAATAATTTGTAGATCCCATTAGCTAATGGGATAATAGTACACCTTCCTTTCAACGAGTGCATGCTTTCCCAAAACCGAACCGGTTCCCGGTATAAATCCCAGTCATTGGCGCCACTTTCCAGACTTTGCCTGCATTGAATCTGCGGCGCGTCCCCCGTCCATCACTGTCTGGCAAGCCTATTCACGCGGTGAGGGGGCCTGTTCACACAGAGGGATTGTGTGCACAAGAGATGGGTTCCATCACTCATCCTGTATTCTTGACCCACCCGTGCCATTCCATTGCATGGAACTTTAAGACTATTCACAGCCACGGCATGTCGGTTCTGAGTATTTGGCGTGAAAGTTCCCAATGCTGCAGCCTTTTTAATGATGGTTTCACGAGGTTTGGCAGGTGGGATGCAACATGTGGTTTGAGATTGATAGCAACTCCGGTGAGGTGATTTTTGCGACAACAGAGATCCCCTGCCCAAGTCTTGTTGGTTGCCGCTGGTATCCGGCGCCACCTTTATTTTGCCCAGATGCAGTGTTTTCCATTACTCGTGCTGCCGCAAGTTGGCGCAGCTACCGATGATTGGTCATGGTTGTTCAAGAGCGCCACTTCGTGTCGTCAGACGCAGCGCTAAGTGGCTCCAATAGGAAACTTCAATATGGCGGGTAATTAAAGCAGCCCGTTGGTGCAGGCGACACACATACAAGCCTCTTTGATTCTCAACAGCGCTGTTGGGCCCCCGGGATAACCCGGGTTTGCCTAGCAATGCATCCTTAAGATCGAGGAATGCTGAGAATGAACGAATGTTTTCTATATCTCACCGCCCGTTGCTTTTCAGTGATTCGCCGTTGAAAGCGCATGCAATCATAATGCTGCGGCAATTCCAGCAATCATTCATCCAGGCTGCAATGGTGGCGGCGCCCTCTCTCATCCCAAGTATGCCGGGTGGCAACTTCTCGCCAGGGCTTTCCCAGATTGACTTCCTCTTCGGAGTGTTGCCTTCTTGGCAATTTTCCGATGGACCAAACGTGTGCGCGAGAATGATGACCACCGCGTCCTGCACCTCTGCAGCCACCACCACCACCTCCATCGCCATCTTTCGCCACCGCCTTCACTGCCACCTCCATTGCCATCCTCCACCAAACCGTCCACCATTACATACCGCCGATTGTCCACCTCTCGCCATACTCGTCATGTCCACACCGACTTCAACCACCCTCCACCCCCTAATGCACTTGTTACACCTACAACGAGCGAGTCACAGCACAACCAATTGCAACCGCTCCAATGGCGGCACCAACTGACACCAGAGTGCGCCACAATGGTCGCTTTTTATGTGGGGCCATAGCTGGTGCATGCTGGGCAGCGACGGGGGCTGGCTGCTTGCTTGGAGTTTGAGAGCTAGCAGAGTCAGTGATGGTGGTCGCCTCGCTGCTTTGAGGCTGAGATGTGGTGGAGGTCGCTGGGACTGGCGCGGAATTTTGAGTTGTGGCGATGGTAGGCACTGACCTTGGGCGCTCCTGCTTGAAGCACACCAACAAGGCCGCGCAATGCATGCACCGTGGCTGTGCGATGTAAACCTGACGAACAGACAACTTGTATTATTGCGTTGAACAGCATCCATAGTAGGTCGTGTCAAACTTCTGCAACGCCTTGTGTGATAATGTGCACTAAATTACCAATCTATATTGACTATGTCCTTTGCATTTTCAATGCGTTCGGTTTATTCTACCCTAGCTACAAACAAGAATCTGCTGTGACAGTGGTGATTAGCATATTTTTCGGGAAGGTCGCTTGTCAAAGAAAACTCGTTCCTTTATATAGTATGGCTGCGATTTTCCAGGGGCAGCCATGTGTGGACCCACTATGGTGCCTCCATTGTCTAAATTTTGTATCCAAGTTTTCTATATACCTTCTCTGGTGCGTTTCAGTCAACATGCACTGTTGCTCACATGCCCTCTTTGCCGTTATTGAAATAGTGATGCGAGTTGTCTATGTATCCCCAAGTACATATCCCTAGGCGACTGAACCGCGTCATCAAGCCATGTTTCAATTTAGCGCCCACGGTATTGCAACTCTTGGTACCTTCACGACTACCTCGCCAGGAACTCCCCACCAAATACATGTTCTTTTGCCGCCTTACTCCATTGTCAAGCAATGTAAATCTGTTGTAGCTTGTATGAAGAGCTGACACTGCCTTGCGTTCTAACAGTGTTTAATATTCATATCTGATGGTGTTCGATGGTGACAGTCTGGGGGAGATGTACACAAATGTGATGACACTTTTTTTTGTTGTGTGATGGCACGTTGGTTCATTGTTGCTTTTTGGACTGGGTAACCACTATATGAAGTCGAAATGGAGCATGCGCGTCGACGAAATTCATGCTGTACTGTGAAGAGTTTGATGGCCGTGTTACAGAGTGCCTTGACATTAACCCCCAACTCTATTCCACCTTGTGCCTGTAGGGATTGTTGTGGGTGACAACAAACACACTGATGGTGGGTGCGAAAGGGTGGCATGTGTGCGTTGCTGCAGTATGTACTTCTTCCCTACACATAGTACACTTGTTGGATGGCCAAGGCTAGAGGCAGTGGGGACAGATCCCCATTGCATTGCTTGGACTGGTTGCGAGGCTATTTAAATCAGCCAGCGCACTGGCCACCACAGCTTGTGTAAAACAGCCGATTGCTTTTGACGCATAGTAGAGCAATATCAAGCTGCTGAATTGCGGTGGTTTGGAAGGTGCCGATGTTGGTTCATCAGAGGAATGGACAGTGTATTGACATATTTTTTTGTCAGTATTCACCATAATGTGAAGGCTTCCGTAGGGCAGGCCAGGCAATGCCTCACATGCCACCTGCAATTAACTGAGCGTGCTCTTTTGGCATTTTGCTTAGGGTCCTGGAAGACGGTTATGCGACGTTGATGAACCTTTAGATGCACTATGGCATCTGATTTGCGTTCGCAGTGTGATTGTGTCCGTGTGAGCTGGGCGGGCCATTTCTTTTTCCGGTCCACACGGCGGTGGTCCTCGCGCCGAGGAGCGAGAAGTGGCCGCGGGGCTGACCATCGCTCAACAGGGGAGTAGGAGCAGACGAGTGTAGTCAACTTATGAGGTTCAAGCCAATGAGATGTGGCAGTGGGGGGCACATCTGTGCACGCTGTTTAAACACCCTTTCGTGCAAAATGTCGTTAGTGGATATTACACAAGTGTAGAAATGGTAATGTTGTGCAACTTCAAAACGTGTTTTTCTTTGATCTTGAGCATATTTATTGCATTATGGGTCGATTGCACATATTGAACACTATAGTTTTTACAATTTGCTTGGAAATCAAGATGTTGCACACTAACTGTGCTATTGGCTCACTAACGACATTTTGCACGAAAGGCTGTTTTTAGCCACGTTCGAAACAATACATCCAACATAAAGTTGTCAGAATAAATGTTGGATGCAAGTTTATTGACTTGCATGGTTCCCACAGAGTAGCTCCCAGGACAATGCAAATGGAAACTCAACGGCTACCTGTGCGCAGTTGCAGCCTTGGATTCGTCTCCTTTATGAAACGCACAATTTTTTGGGTAAAGACCCCCTCCAGGGGCCCGAAGTTTAGGAGGCACTCCCTACAGCTCCAATAACCCCACAGGTGGGGTGCCCCATTGCACAAACAACATCCAAATATTCGCATGAGGGTGGTGAAGTTGCAGGTCTTCTGGACCATATCGCCCAGTTCCTCCGGCACAGCTAGCTTGTGTTACTGATGGCTTGCTCATGGCCACCGGGTCGTGACTGTGGCGATGGACCCCTTTTTAATTTCCTGCATTTGTCTTTTGATCTCCACGTGAGAAATGATTCAACGCAACCTCGCCGCTGCACCATAGCGATTTCAAGGAGACTGCGTGGCAGGCCAACAGAGGATAAGTGGGTACGATAACGTCATTCTCTGCTCAATCTATATAAACAGCGTGTTGCACAGCGCGCAATCATTGTATTGTGGAGGATGTTACCTTTCAGTGTATGCTTATTTCTTCCACCACAGTACATGCTTCCTTACATATTGCAACTGCTATGTGACTGTGACGTTCCTCATGAGTATATTGCAGCTGGCCTGTCAGCTAAGTGTTTCGCGTGGGAGTTTTTTCTTAGATGTGCTATTCACCATATCCAACACAGTTGCTGCACACCCATGCACTTCAAAATTGGGTGGAAGAAGTCAATGCCGCTTTGGAGGGATCAAAGTGCTTGAAACAAAGTGAGAGAAGGCTGGGAAGTTGGCAGGTCTGTATTTGCATTGCAGGACATCCTCTGTGCACCTTCTACTCCCTCCGTTCCGAGTGCCGATTGCGGTTGCATATACCTACATGGTAATCGGATCTGGTATAGGATGGATTAAGTTCTAGCAAGTGCACGAAAGGCGGGGAAGCCTAACGTGACTGCAATGTTCGAATGAAGAACCTGGACCAGAGCTGGGTTGCCCAGTTTTCATGTTTGCATGCTCTCAAGGAATATCTTCTGGCAGAAGGCTCAGCACGTTCAAATATCCTACAGCCATTCTCGTCACCTCACGCTGGGCTGTTGTTCTTTCACGCATGGCTCGCCGCTTGTGCACAGTGAACGCCACCTTTTGGGGGAGTACTGCGAGGTACCTAGCTATTCCTCAGCATGGTGCTCACCAGCCGGCTTGCGCACTAGGGATGGTACCCGGGTACAGTATACTCGGGTCCGGTTTCCTCAGCCCGAGTACCATCCCCACTGCACACTTATGTGAACCCTGCACTGTGTGTGCATAGAATGAGAATACGGTCTTCCACCCGGTTTTGAAAAATGATAGCTGAAATGTCCCTTGGCTGCAAACTGCAGAGTTAGCGCAAGCAGCGCAACCCTGGTGTCCGCAGTTTCCACGGGGCAAGATATAGTGTGCCAGAGATGTCGCCATCTTCATCGGATGGACCTACCGTGCCCTGGAAGAAGTGATGTCTTATCCCGTTTCTTTTTATGCATTTTGCGCAGCCCCAAACGTGCCGTAAGACTGTCGATGGGCAACCCTGCTTTCCTCTCATTGTACCCGTACACAGGCTAGGCAATGAGCGTGGGGGCTGGGAAGTGCCATAAAGTACAGCAAAATATGGGGAGGGCTCAGCCACTCAGCTGACGAGAGTCTTACAAATTAGTGCCATAATGCGAGCGTTTAACTTGAGTGAATACAGAGTAATCATTGCATGGATGCGGCGTGTATGAGAACGGAAGTGTGCGGCCTGTTTTCAAGGGGTCACATGTTAACATATTGAGTGTTTTCCGTCTTATAAAATATTCGCGCCCCACATTAGCAAGAAAAGGACCGAATGGCACAAATAATATCCGAAGTGGTGGCATTGCACCCACTCAATTAGGGGACATGAATGGTGACACGGGCTTGGGGAGCACCACGGGTTCATATCGAAACCAAACCTCGCCTTTCCAGCATTCCTCTCACTTTTGAGGCTTGCAGCCACCTGATTGTAGTTTTGTTTTAGAGTTTTTTCTCTTTCTACGCAGTCAGTGGTGGTTTGGCCAGGTTATATGTCAGGTCCATTTCATATACTATACACACGTGATGTACGAAGTATATGTAGTGTTTGCAATGTGCGCTCAGTGCCCACCACTTCTTGTGCTGCCTTGGTTGGGTTATTGCTCCGTTGCAGTTGCTGCCGCACTGTTCTCGTTGCTCCATCCTCTCCTAGCACACTCCACACGCTGGCCGTGGCAAGAAGAAGAAACTCGTCATCCTCGTGGATTGGACGCTGGCTGACATCGGGCACTGCCACAATGGCGGCCTTGCCCCCCGAAGGCTTCAGGTCGCAGAGGAGATGGTCTCCTATTGACCGCGTGACCGGCAAGGCTCCCCCCTGGCTGCCAACGATGACTCCATCCCATGTCGTACTGCAGCCCGCTGCAAGCACTCGCGCCCGCTCCCCCTCAGAAAGCGTGCCATGGTCCACTGTGAGCGGCGTCGCCACGCCAGAAGTGCATATCACTGCGGCGCTATCCCCAACATGGGCTGTGAAGAGTTGGTTGCCCTTCACAACTGCCGCTACTACTGTGGTGCCGCTGTCCAGCAGTGACCCATTCATAATGAGGCGCTTCACTTCAAAGTCCACACGGAGGAAGGCAGATTCCTACGCAACGGCATGGACAAGCTGTAAGGCGGCAATGGCCCACATCGTTATTGCAGCAAAGGGAGCAATATATTTGCCACTTTTGGAGGCATGATAGTGATCTGTGGGTATTTTGGGGACATCGGAAAAAACCTGCATATTGTGGATATACTTCATCTGTCCTATGTTAAATGTCCTCTATTTAAGAGACAAGTATCCTTGTAAATGCACCCTTAAAATTACAAAATTATGTCATGATCGCAAAGAATGGGTCTAGGAACATATAGATCCCAAAAAAACATGAGACCTGGCTTCTTTGGGCGCTGGGCAAAAGCGAAACTTCTGTCATATCTGAGAAAGAACTCAAGGCTTACTTGGTAAAATGCTACAAACTGACTCCAAATCGCAATTCCTAACTAATTGACCTATTTTTTCACAACCTATTCCAAACTCGTAAGCAGAACTTTGCACAAAATTTCACTAAATAATAAAGTCACTACTTTTTTTGAACCGCAGTTTCCAGAAGGTCGTTGCAATCTGAGCGGCTTCCGAAGGGGGGCACCACTGCTACAAAATTATGCCAAATTCACGATTACCAAGAGATTGGCTTGAATTTTTGACCAACTAGTCCAGAGTCATAACCACAGATGTGGAAGCAACTTATAAAATACAATATAATGGTGGACAAGTAACTTGCCAGATTCATACAGGACATATAATATTGGATGAAGGAAGTGCAATTTAAGCATAGTCAAAAAATGAAATTAGGGCCCCATATTCCTTGATGAATCTGCCACGTCCTAGCTATGGATATCTCGGATGTGGCCATATCACAGGGTATGGGCCCTAATTTCTTCAAATATGGTCACTTCCTAGCTCACATCCTCGTCATATCCAGGTATATAGATGAAAATATTCAGGATAGAGACCAACGCATGGCCAAATGGATGGCCAATTTAATGGGGAAGGTCGCTTTCATTTCCGTTTTCTTCCTGCTCATTAGGACGTCTTGCGGTTCCGAGCAGCGTTGTACGTGCAAGACGGTGCAGAAGACCGGCAACGTGGCAATGTTATGGTGCAAGCCAAACGACACCAAGAGACCAAATTGCTGCTGCGAGTTGGGCAAGTATCCTTATCCTTGCAGTTGATGAGCCTGGCCTACAGGCACGTGGAAACGGTGGGGATCCGACCTGTCGGTGTGGATGGCAGCGCGGCAAGAGCCGGCGATTGCCAAATCTGTGCAGACGTCTCAAGAGACCGCCCGCCAGTCTTTCCACGGACATCCCCTCAATATTCTGTGTGTGGTTTGGGCAGATCTCTGCTTTCTATCTTTGCCGCCAAAGCTGTGCTGTGTGGAAGTTGTTTCGCGAGGCGCAACATTAGCCCAACGGCCAATCACAACTGGTGCGGCAGCGAAAGCCACGTGGAGAAGAGTTTGATGGTAGTGGGCGCAATGGAGGTGTATGTTGGAACGGTGGGGAGGTGTTGCGTGCAGTCGTCAAGGCACTGGGGGGTTGGTCTATTTGACAACCCATCGGGTCGACTGAAATGTGGAACCCTGGATTGCTGTGGGAGTGCGGGTGTTGTAATCTCCTTCGCTGCACCTAACATGAGGGTTAAGGAGTGTGAGGGAAGAGGGGTCGGCGGTGCGTCCTCAATAGCTGCAGCTATTTACGCGTTCCAACCATTTGCTCATTATCCCAAAGCGGTTTAACAGCATGTCAGATTTTCTGTGGTGAATGTCCCGTTGGTTTGCACCTTTTGACTCAATCAACCCAGTGCAGTATGGGCCGTTGCGTTCGCCTTGAATCTGCCATAGATGTGACTATGTTTGTTGTTGGTGTCCTCTCGTCTGTCTGTCAGAAACATCTAGTGAACTTTCAGGTACGCGATCGTGCCTTTCGCTTGCTATTATCTTCCTTCAAAATTTAATGCTTCGAAATGTTTGGGCATGCTGAGATCTGGGTTTATAGCACGGCTGTTTCTGGCAAATGTTGTGTGCTGCATGGCAGATTAGAAAATTTGTGATGAGGAGAGCTGCGAAGCAAGCAGCAGGTCAGTGGCCAATAGGTTTTGCTGGCCTTCCACTGCATTCAAAATGTTTATAAGAAACCAATGCTCATTATGTTGCATTGATGCAACATCTCAGTCTGCAATTGGCAGATCTGCCGATCAAAGAATACTATGACAAGAGTGTAGATATGAACTTATCACAGTTACGTGGCAATTAGTTGACAGTGGTAACTAACTGTTGAGCTAGAAATGTAAATGATTGGGAGACTGTTGTAAATATTATTTGATGATAGGGATAGGGAGGTGAATGCGCAGATGCAATGGGACTGGGGGAATGTACTGCAATTGTAATCAATCGATGGTTCTTACAAATTCTTTAAAATATTTGTCTCAATGAGCTCATGTGTGCCTCCGCTTTAGATGTGCTTTCTTAATCATCCATACTACTTGTCATATCCCAGGATCTGTTATCACCCTATCTTGGGATATGGGCCACCTATGTCCAGGATACGCATATCCTCCTATATCACATTCGACATCCTGGATACGGACTTTTTTATTTCCTAGGATATGCAACTTTTTCTGATGACGCACATCCTAGTTATGCATACCAGGACGCTTGTTAAGTCCTCATAGTAATCGCTGTGCCTGGCCATTTTGTTGATGAGTTGCGGAAGACGCTTGGACACATATTTTGCCACCGATGTCCCGCGGTGTCCGTGGCACACCTGGGCAGGGACGCATGCACAATTTCAGAGCCGTTTGGCATGCGCCATTGAAACAACAACAGCAGTTGCAACAACTTGCCATGCAACTCGCCAACCATACTTGATTGAAAATTTGCTGATGATAGCAACACTCTATGACTCAATCGTTCACATGGAGTCTTCTCCATCCTTGGGAAACTGTGTACAGTCATGACTGGTTCAATCGAACATGATCGATCAATCAGTCGATTGATTCATTAATCAATCAGCTCCCCGTGCCCAGATAGAAGGCAAACAGCTTCGTATAGAACATCAACGCCGCGCCCCCCCCTCCCCCCCTCCCCCCCTCAACAAAGCAAAATTGTAGTCCCAAGAAAAGCATTCAGCAATGCATGTGAGCGCCTGTATTTCCTACCACAAATATTCCTCGGATATCATCTCCCACGCATGTCTGGCCCACCGTAGCAATGGCGCAACCTAAGCCAGCGTCTTCTTTCCGTTGTTGCTTGCTCACTGCTAGCCCAAGGCGCAGCGGCTTCCATGTAGAGGAGATGTTGCTTGATGGTGTGTTGTCCATGCCTCTGTGTTACCAACCACCAGCAATGGTTGTTGGGTGCCCAGGCGGCTCAAGCCCTCGCCGCGGTCTACTTCGTGGAGCAAAGCATGACAAATTCCAATCAGAGTCTGCATATTCTCACAACTGCTGGATGTCGACTACCAGCTGCAAAGAGCAACCAGGCAACTGCAGAAATGCCAGCCGTAAGGAAAGGCAATGTCACAGTTGCCCCTTGCAACATGCAAAGACCAGCAGCTATGTGCCCATGTACTTGCTGGCCTGTCCGCGGCACTTGCAGTGGTCCTCTACGATTGTTTCGGCTCATGATGGCATCCAAATCCAAAAAGATCAATACAGCACATTATTGAAAAACAAGGAAGGCACATCTGCGTCTGGTCAGCTTTTCAAATTCTCCGATCAGCCTTTGCATCCGTCGATTTGAGAGCCGCCTAATGACACAGCTAGTGCTAGGTGCCAGTGCAAATGCACGATGACGCGTATGGAGCGCGGCAACACTTCTCAAAGCCGTTGCAATATTCAGTGCAGCGATGGCTGTAGGTAACTTGGGCTGACTTGCATTGTATCCTTTTGCCTGCTAACAAAACTACATGGGAATCGAGGCTGTGCGCAAGTCGCAAAAAATCTATAGGGAAAGGCTAGGAAATCGTCGACCACTGGGTTCTGCAAAGTTTCTAAAAAGCCTCCGGGCATTGAGTCTAGCTCAACATGTGATGTTCAACTATGTTGCGACTCATTACCACTTGTGTGACAAAGAAAACACTAGCGAGAGAAGCACTAGCAGAGAAGCAGTAGCGGCAAATTTTCGTTTTCGAAACAAGTTAGTATCAGGGGCAATCATCATCAGAATGGCGATAAGGAATTGTTTTAATTGGCTACAATAGATTCCAGTTTCACATCAAACATGTACGCCCACCGGCTCCATGGGCTGTGGTATCGCCATGCTAAAAATATGGATCTGTTTAAATGGGCAAGAAGTTTCCTGTTAATATGAGACCTATTTTCCAGTATTTGATACTATGACACTTAAGAATGAAAGCTGGTCGCAGCGGCAAGCTGTTGTGTATAATTTTTGGGTTGCCTAGAGTACTCAGCATTGAAGCCTTTTATCAATTATAAATTATACCCCATTAGAGCACTTTTGTGGTGACTTGGAGAATGTCTGGTCGAACACTCAGTTGATGAGATGGAGACGAGTGTGAAATGGCTTTGGCGTTGAAGTTTCGAATTTAAAAGAATATTACTCATATATTCATCATTGTTCATTATTCATATGTTCATTATTCATATGTCCAATATTATTCATTATTCATATACTCCCGAAGCTGACCAGTGATGATGCTTTGGTTTGGTGCGGGATGGCGAGAGTGGCAAACGCAAGTTAATTGCGAGCTCAGCCCGCAACTCTGGTGCAGGGCCAGGTGGGCCTTTTTTAGTCGCCGGGTACTCTTTTTATTGCTTTGATGTATAGTGCTTGGTGCACGAGGTATGGAATTATGCTATATTTATTAGAGGTAAATCCTGCCCCGACTGTGTCCACATCTAATCTTACCATTATTCCATGGCAGCAGGTGCGAACTGACCCATGGCGACCAATCATCGGCAGCTGCGCCAACTTGTGGCAGCACAAGTAAAGGAAAACACTGCATCTGGGCAAAATAAAGGTGGCGCCGTATACCAGTGGGAACGAACAAGGCTTGGGCAGGGGGATCTCTGTTGCAGTAAAATTCACCTCGCCGGAATTGCAATCGGTCAAATCACGTGCTGCATCCCACCCGCCAAAACTCGTGAAGCCACAAGCGAAAATGCTGCAGTATTGGGAGCTTTCGCGCCAAGACTCAGAACCGACATGCCATGGCTGTGAATAGTCTTAAAGTTCCATGCAATGCAATGGCGCGCGTGGGTCAGGAATACAGAATGAGTGATGGAACCCCTCGCTTGCGCACACAATCCCTCTGTGGACAGGCTCCCTCACCGTGTGAATAGGCTTACCGGACAGTGATGGACAAGGGACGCGCCGCAGAGGCAACGCAGGCAAAGTCTGGAAAGCGGCACCAATGACTGGGTTTATACTGGGAACCGGTTTGGTTTTGGGAAAGCACGCACTTGTTTAAAGGAAGGCGTGCCATTATCCCATTAGCTAATACGTATCAGGCCAAAGATGTAGCGCCATCTCCCTGCTTCCCCAAGAAAAGCATGATCATGGAATTCAAGTATTCCAAAATACAATCCCGTAATCCGTATGTGTTTTTGCATATCCATGTATCTGGTCACTTTCCTTGAAATTATTGTCGATGGTTATCGTAACCATCTGCATTAACTTCAAGGAAACTGGGAATTTACATGGATATGTCGCATATGCATGTAACATATAATATATTCGCAAAATGGCCTTTGCCAATTAGGTCATGGCGGCAGAAGCCAAGAGTGATTTGCATTTGTATACTGAAAGAAGTCGATTGGCTTCGACATAAATAACGTGAGCACGTCGGTGCGAGAAAAACAATGTATCTCATTTTCCAGATCTGAGTGACCAACGGGCTAAATCTGCTCAACAGTTGAGGGATAACTTTGCTCAAATGGTGTCGTTGCCGCTCAACCTGCAGAATGTGAGCACTGCAACGAAATCGCTGGAAGCATTTTGCAGGGAGATTATTCGCAATAGTGACATGCGTTATTCTTGTCTGCAAATGAGATACCTCCAGAAAGCTAACTCCAGAAAGAACTCCTGGGAAATGGCCTCAGAAAGCGGTGGATGCAATGATGACCGAAACAGGTCATATTGGCTGATTGGCTTGATGACCCCGCACCATCGCTGAATCTTCGAGCATTCGCTTGAGGAAATACTGGCAATGTCAATCTGCGTTAGATCCTCTGAAAAAATCGCACGTTGACATATGCAATCTCCGCTGAACTGGAACCAGGCCAGATTCAGTGAGAGACAGCAATGGAACGTCCATACAACAAAAGAAGGTTGGCTGGAAAATCCCAATCAAGACTTGGGTATTTATCCATGTTCCCGAGAGCTGGGAAGTTTCACCATTCGATTCTTGTTTCAAGTAGTGCATCACTGTGTGGCAATAAGTAGTGCTCAGTTAGGTAACGTGCACGAATCCCCCTCCCCGCCCCCCTTCCCTTCTTTCTGCTCCCCATCGGGGGTAGGCCGGCCGAGCTAGAGGGAGCAGTGGTGAGGGGGGGATGCGGTCTAAAAAGGGCACGCCGGTAACTGTAGTCCGAGGTGGGAAACCCAATGTCCAGGACCAGGGGCAAGGGCTGGTCATCCAAGGCCATGGGCGACGTTAGGCGAGAGCGGCATCGGGTAGGGGAGAGAGGGCGGACGCATGGGCACCACAGCGTGTAGCACACCGGGGGGGAGGGGGGGGGGGGGGAAGCTGCCAGAAACCATGGGGGCAAAACGCGAGGTTGGGATAGCGCGTGCAAGAGAGGGTAACGGACGATGGTGTGAGCGGACGAACTCAAGAATTTCCTGTCTCCGCGCGGAGGCGTTCAGTTAACCGGACGCAGATCAGCACCTGCCCAGCGACGGAAGGTGCTGCGCGTTCCTGGTAGCGCGGTTTTCAAATTTGCTTTGGCGGTGAATACCACGTCGATTTTTTGCTCCTCAACTGTGTTTTCTTGCATTTTGTGTTGTACCATGTGGCCCTTTACTCGCTTTTGGGAACCGCGCTTTTTTGATGTGCCCCATCACGAAACGGTGCATTGAAATGCACAGTGCTATGCCTTTTTATCTCGCATTTATCTAAAATGGGTGTCGTGATGCTTGGACTGGCCTTTCGGTGGACACCAGCTCCGGTTCATGCCCAACTGCGCTTGTGTGCAATTATCTGTCGATTTGGTGTGTTGATCTATCAAGTCCAACGATTGTACTGCAACGATTGGCTGGTGCTCATTTGCCCAGCTTTGGCTACGCTGGCTTGCTCTGGCTACTCTTTTCTTTTCTGTTGGAACAACCCTTCTATCACCCTTAACGCTTCCAGATGGTGGCTACGTGTGAAGCCTGAACCTAGCAATTTTACAGCGTGCGCAAAAGGTGCATTTGTGGATTCCTCCTGGCGCATTCTCTAAACCCAAGAGCCGCATTTCGAGGCAATGTACAAAATGCGTGTGTAGCCGATGGAAATGGGCGCCTTATTGTCATTTATATTATTGTTCCTAATTCCTAACCCAATTCCTTCAGAGGTTTTCATGAGCATTGCGGATGTGCCTATTTGCCCTGCGATTAGTACCTAAAGATTTATTGCATATAATACCAGATAATCTGCAACGTAGCTCACGCAGAACGGAAGTTTGTATCAGCAGTTCTACTCGCACGACAGCGCGTATAACAGTCACCTCATTCCATGGAAGATGGCAATGAACTACCTCAATACTCATTAGGAAAAGAAGGGCCAAATAATATATGTTCAAACGTATGCAAAGTTTACGGGTTTGTGTTATTTTTGTGTTTTCATCGTGCAGAATACTGATGGAATGAATACATATGTGTTCGCAGAACGTGTTATTTGTTCCTTTTTCCTGATAGCGACTCCAACAACCAGCTTAAGAACTAATGCCAGAAAGCACAGCAGAAAACTGAGCAACTTCACTAATGGACGCGTCAAAATAATCCCCCTGTTCATGGTCACGTCATACCTGTCCGTCAGTGTTCTCGGCCAAAAAGTTAGTTGCGAAAAAATGGTGGGTGCAAACAGTGTAGATTTGCTGTACAATTGCTTGCGATTCAACTCGTCGCGCTTGATTCGCCCCAGGATGGCTGCATGTTGGCAACTTCTGCGAATGCCACTGTCCACCCTCCATATCGCTACAGAAGCCCATGCCTATCACCACGTCAAGTGGTAAGGCCACAGCTTGATGCCAATCCAATCTCAAACCCCAAAACCAAGGTCAATTCTGAAATAGCAAAATGGGCGGTCACACATCCCCCAACCACAAACTTGGCTTCAGCCCCTAAGGCCCCACCTCCCAGTACCTTGCTCGAGCCCCCGACATCCGAAACCTGGCCTCTGAGTCCCGGTCCATTCGATTTCCTAAACCTGGCCCCACCCCGCCTCCCATTCGCCCCATCCCCATCTTCCCCCCCTCCATCCAGTCGAAAGTCTCGCATGCGCTTGATCAGCAGTGAGGATGGTAAGTGCCAAACCCTGGTGTTCCCTCTGTACTAATCGCGTATGTCTCAGAGACGCTGCACACGCCGCTAGTAAAATGTCGCAAAAAGTTCGTGAGACACTAAGAAAAAATGACAAAATAACACGTGTTCAGTCGTGTACAAATTTTTACGGATTTGTGCTATCTTTTTGTCCTTAGCATGCAGACCTTTGATAAAATGTGTTTTATGTGTGTTTGAAGAAGTGTTACTTGGTCCTTTTCTTCCCAGTGAGAAAGACAGCAGCGATGAGCTTGCTTTGAATTCTTGTTCGAAGACATTCGCTCCCGCGCTGATTCAAACAATTCTATCTGCAAAGGATTCACCTGCTCTACATGCAAATACTCAAAACTGTATCAATCGCCATGTCGATTGCCACAACATACATACCAATTACGCCGTTTTGGCATTTTATTTGCGCTTGTGCAAGAATTTGTAAGATGGCTCTATTTGGACACTTGACAAATGGCACAAGAAAGTTGCAATGAATTGGGAGTTAAACCCATTGGCACAGCTCTGGATGGGTGTAAGAGATATCGCACGGCAGTTCTTTGGGCCTTCGCGTTTGCGCCCAGTCGATGCGCAGCATATTCTGTCGTTTGCTTTGGTATTGTATATTTTTGATCGTAACCTCAAGACACAATTAGAGCGCGTACAGGCGCAATGATGGTGCCACCACATGCTGCGCTAAAATTGATGAAGTTTCGTGCAAAACAAAACGATAGCACTTCAGCTCCACACTTCCACCTGTCGAAATTGACGGTATTGTCCTTCGTCACCTCACATCTGTTTGCGCAGCCCACCAACAAACACATATTTTTCCAACATAACCCTCAACTGACAAATAATGGCGTCTCCAAGGTGCCTCCAACATCGCCTCCAAGGTAATGGCGCCGTAATTTCCACACTGCCACTAGATCTGCAAGTAATCTGCAGTCTGTCCTCTCTTCTGCTCAGCTGAGATGCTGCATAACATCTTCTTGTTTGCCATGACGAAATCGAAACACAGCCTCCCAGCCGTTTGGACAAGCGAGAGGTGTCCAGGCATCATTGCCATTTCCCCCAACAAGCACTCTCCTGCGACCACAGGTCGCCATCCCTGTCTGCGCAATGGGACATGCACTATCCTGTCCACGTGCTGGCAAGGAACTGTGAGCCCCTCCAGCTCATAGTGACGTCTCCTGCCCCTGGAATAACGTCCATAACAGCAAAGGCATGACTGCACTGAGGTGCATTGTCTACATGCATTCCAACGAGTGTTCTGTATGCAAGGAGCACCAGCTATAGCAAGACATTTCACAATTGAAGTGCTTGTGCCCTCAAGGCTTTGATACCATGCCCGTCGTCATTGACCTGTAACAGCGGTACAGCAAATGTATTTCACATCCTAATTCATGCCCCAAAATACCTTCGTCCCCTGCATCACGGGAATTGAATACGGATAATGGCAGAAGTACGCACTGCCTGGAGGTCCATGTCAGCACGGACAAATACGGGCAAGCAACTGCGCCACAGTGGAATTATCTGCAATTTGCACTACCGCACATTCAAATCTCTGGCGTATGCCACAAAATCATGCAATGGCAGAAATCGACACCATTGCTGTCCTCAAGTTCGCGCTGTCAACTTTGCTGAAGCAGAACTAACTGTCAGGATTTTTCCCTTTTCCTTTTGCCTCCACCAGCATTTCGCCAGTACTACGAATAATTTGTATTTACCCATTCACCAAATGATTGTTGATTAACTCCCGAGTTTCTAATTCAGGCAATTGGGCTTGCCTCGGCTCAGTTGGGACTTGGGCTGGAGATTGCGAAGCACAACGATAAGAGTTGAGCTCACTTGGTCGCAGGGCTCAAATTTTAAGAAAACCACGAGAAAGCTGGTATGACTTGAGCGCCGTTGGACACTAGTCTGGAAATTGCAGGTTATGGGGCACCAAAATTGGGAACTGATCCTGGAACTAAGCAACATAATGGCAAAGGTTGGGTTCATTTATAATCCGTTGTTCACGGGGGTGAAAACCGTAAATCAATAAAGGCGGGACTTATTTGGGATCACTAGGGCATTAGGCTCTAAATCTGGGCGCGTTGGGGTTCACTTGGATGTGTGTATCAAAATTTAGACATAACGATGAAAGATGGGCTCGCCTAGACAAGAGGCTTGAAACTGAAAATTTTCGGTGAAAAACACAACGACCGAAATTCCGCCCAACTGAGCACTGAGATGGAACCTCTCAAATGCAGCGACAAAATTTGTACTCGCTCTGCTCAGCTGGGTGCTGAGCTCAATTATGAAACGAGCGGCGATTAAAGTGCGGCTCACTTGGGTTCATATCGCTGCTAAACTAGATATTGCGAAATTCGGGTTGGACTTTGATGCACATGCTGTCCCTCGCCGCGAGAGGCGCAAGAAATCCGGGGATTGGGGGGGATGGCGCCCATGTTGCACCCCGCTCGCGCGCCCCGCGACGCGCAAGGAAGTACATGGATGGGAGGCCTGTGCGCAGCCAGCGGCCGGCGGCCAGCGATCGCCCAAACTCGTGTATCTGCTCTACCAAGCTCCGCTCGCTTCGCTCGTTCAGAATGAAAGCCCGACGCATTAAATGCATATACTGTGGCATTGTTGTGATGAGTGGCGATGAGCGATGGCACTGCCCTCTGGCCAGCACCACTGGGGTTGTTGTGTGCCGTGGGAGAGCGTCAAACGCTGCGAGGTAAGAGATGGCACGCTTGACAGAGCAAAGCCTTGAAAGAAAGCGGCGCAGCAGAAAGAGCGGGCAGCATCAAACCGTCTGCCAAGCGAGCCCACGATCGTGCATAGGACGAATAATTGAATGCCAATGAGATAAATGCACGGTACAGGAATGGCTCCCAGCAACGTTTTGCGTGGGGAAAAGTCACTGTGTGTGCCGCGTGGTCACATGCATTCCATCATGCAGCATTGCGTGGAATGTTGCCAAAAAATCCTCAGCAAGCGTGCAGTGTAGCTCATGGAAGCGTGGATGCATTGGCCGTGGATATGTTGAACCTTGTCGTGAGCGCTGTGTGGCAATCTCCTTGGAAATCCTTGGACTTGCACGCGATCCGGGAGAACAATCGAGTAGTGGTGCACAAGGCCTTCGATTAGGGCCGGTAAGCAACGGGGAGACTTTTACGAGCAATGGATGGATGTCACGGGTAGGATGTGATGCTGATTAACTAAATTCGCATGCCTTCGACTAAGCAACTGTGAGGATTTTGCCTCATTTTAGATGCAATCTTATCCTCAAGTAATATACGTAAAAATATGCGTATTTTGGTGCATTATTGTTTAAAGCGGTGTCCGTTTTCCTCAAGTCTGAGAAGTTGTGTAGCAACGCTCATTGTTGCTTCTAGGAGATTTTGATTCGCTTTTTTATGAGCTGTTCCTGGCTTGCAGCAGAGCAGGAAATTCACTGTATTTACCCGGTATCAATGAACATTTGCAAGACACTGAATATGAGAGGTGGATGCTAACAGTGGGTTATTGATACTAACATGAATTAGCCTCGTGATCCAAGGAATAGACAAAAAAAACTTTGAAAATAAAGTCGAGAAATTCCCAAAAATGAGCTGGATGCAACGTAGCATACAGTGCATATGCACCAAAATCACCAGGCGAACGTTGAGAAGCAAATTGATAGACACCTCTCTGTCGACAACTCCATGTTGTCCGTCACAATGCTGATACATCAACAAAAACCCAGAACTGGAAGCAATAGCGCATCCACAATCAGTCCATATCTGCACCCGTGTCTAATTCAAAGACAGTGAAACCCTCACCAACACCCTCTGATTCCCTGAAAACCCTCTGAAACCGCATCGGAAGGGGTGGGGACGTCGGGTTGTCCTCCGCGAGTGGCTCTCAGCGCCAGTGCGGCGGCCCCGCCCACTGCAGTGAGCGTGAGAGACAGCCAGCGAGGCACCCGTCCTCGGCGTCTGAACGAACACCGCGAATGCATTAATAAGTTCAAATTGTATGGGCAGGTCAAAGGCTGTCTTCCGTTGTTTGAGTTTCACACAATCAATCCAACTCACATATTACATTAGTTCATAAGTATGACATCATTGTATACATGCACTAAGCGACATGTATGGAAAATTTCCAACTTTGATGCACACACACCACATGCTGATCACATTACATAATATAGTTTGATTTTGTGAACATTCTAGAAATAGTGGAAATGCAAATGGATGGGAACACAGGGACGGCGTATCTGCCTGCAATGCATCATTGAGTCATCGCAGGAACAACAAGACTCACTGAGCAACGCTCCCGCCGTCTTGACCCCTTGCCGCCTGCACCCCTCGCTCCACCTGCACCGCCTCCAGGTCCAGCCTCGATGTCCCCGTCACCAAAGACGCCGACTCAAGCACCCTCTTCACATGCATCTCCCATGACAGCGGCTGCTGTGAATCAAATACTATCAATGTTATGGAATTCAAGAAATTTTAAACAAGGAAGCAGTTTTCAAAACGAAGGGCAACACAACGCTTTGCTGGTTTGGACCCGTGTCACCTGCATCCTTGTTTTGGCCGGCAGCTTCTGTGGTGGACACAAATGCATTGTGGCGACCATTCTAAGGCTTTATTAGAGTTAAACTTCGAAACTTTGCATCGTTTTACTGTGTATCGAGAATGCATCCATTGGAAACAAAATGGGTGAAATTCTGCTTGGAAACACTTTTGTATTTTTTATTCAATGAATTTGTTGAATTTATACTTGCAATGTTTGAGTTTCAATTCAGTCATTGCCATAACATTTGCAAATCTTGTAATCCAGGCGCCACTACCAAGAAGAAATGCAGCCTCGGCTCAAATCTCATCACCGATGCAGAGTCCACAATAACAACAAAACTAGCACTGCAGCAGTTCTTCTCAACATTACAAAATTCACAAAATAGGAAAACAAAGATCAATTTTGTATACAAATCATGACACAACTCTTAAATGATTTTCCATTAAACCCCAAAACATGCTACAAAGCAAGAGACAAAACACATAATAGCACCCCAAACCAACCAAATTCATCAACCTTCTCCCACCTCTGTGTCTTGCTCGCCCCATTGCTGGCTGCCTTGGCCGGAGGATCTTGGATACAATTGGCGCCCGGGAAAATGCACAGGGCATTGCGCCCGTTGTCCTTGTAGGTTTTTCCTTTCGATGACAAGAACCCTCGGCTGTCCCCAATGATAAAAAATGTTAACAATAAGAATCCAAGTAATTAACAACATACATGACTTTTGTTATATATGGGGATGTCGATGAAGTGTTTCAATACCGAATTGATGGTGATCTAGACAACATTGATTGCTGGTTTCTACGTTCATTTAAATACAACCGTATTTTGGAAGCTCTGCAGATATGCACGATGCAACTGCATTTTTGCTTAATCAAAATTCACGCAATTAGCTTGCATTTGTGCAGATTTCTAGTCGATTTATTCCGATCTTCTTTCCTCGATAGTGGTTGACAATAATGATCCAACAATTGACATCAAAGCAAGAAGCAACATCACCAAGGATGGCAGAAAACCACATTTTATGCATGGCCAATTGCAGGTGCCACCCACCACATCTCGGCGCCCTGCGTGTGCCCCCCGTTGTTGCCCAACGTGAGCCCCCCGTTGCTGCCCCGCATGTGCCCCCCTTCGTTGCCCCGCATGTGGCCCCCGTTGTTGGCCCACGTGTTCCCCCCGCTGTTGGCCCGTGTGTGCCCCCCGGTGCTGCCTTGCATGCGCCCCCCGTTGTTGCCCTACCAATTCAGCACATGTGCAACACAGAATTCTTAAAAGCACGAACAAGGGATTTCAACACTTTGCCACGTGCTCATAATATAACAGATTGATTACTATCGGGTATAGTAGCTTGAAATATTGGATCAAGTCGCAACATAACTACCAAAAGGTGCCCACTCACCAGACAAGTGTCTTCGCTGAACAACCAAAACTCTTCCTTCCTGCAGAAGTGGCAATTGTTAGAAAAAAGAAGCACTTGAAGAATTTGCTTCAAATATGTGTGAGCATTTATCAAAACATCTCGCTGCCTAATGTTTGAATAATTTTATAACTTTTAATAACGATTTTGGCCCAAGATGAGGCCAAAAACGTGGTACACATTGATGAACAGACACGAAAGGTATTGAATTACAAGTACAAATAAGTAATCTGCATAGTCTTGCACTCACCGCAGGCTGCCCTCTGTTCGTTTCATCTGCCATGTCTTTCCACTGTGCGCCCTGTTCACGCAATCGCAATGTCAGTGTACAACTTGAATGATGGGGTGACAACACTGCATGATGTGTGGAAGTTCGTTTGTCAGGGAGAGGTCGTGCCTGACGGCTGAAAAGCAATATTGGAGTAATTTGATTTACAATGAAACAACAGAGATAATATAGGTATGATTGCATTGTGACTATATTTGTGTTTATGGGTACAAGTGTTGCATAACAGTGGGGCAGTAATTGGAAACTCTACACACGTTGATTCCAGTAAAATTCTGCTTCCATATGTTGGCGCCCTGTTGTGCATATTGCATTGATCGCTGAGTCTAGTTTCTGATGCTGTCGGAAAATATGGGTCACAATACCTTTATCTACCAAGTTTTGAGAAGAAAGCATGGGACCCGGTTCCATTGGTCATTGGACAAACGGAACATTTTGGTCATCTCTGACTGAAAACTCGTGGGTTACTTGGTGAAAGACGCTTGCTACAAACTGATTCGAAATCCGCAATTCTCAACTGATTGGATTGATTTTTTTCACAGCATACTCTAAACTCATAAGCAGAGGTTTGGGGGAAGTCTTAGTAAAGAACAAAGTCACCACTTTAAGCCACCGTTTCGAACAAATCGTGGAAATGATCGGTTTTCACTTGGTAGCTCCCTTGCTCAAAGTGTTGCCAATCCATGATTCTCAACAAAACGGTCTAAACTTTTCCATACTTTAAACTCGTAGTCACAGATGTGAACGTATTTCACTAAATAATGAGCTTTTTGTGATGATCAAGTAATATGGAAAAATCACAAAGGACACCTGATATTGTACAGAGGAAGCAATCGCCTTGGAGGCATTACAAGGTGGGCAAATATGCATTGTGGCATCATACAATGTCATAATTCAACTAATATGACAAGCAATTGTCCTATAATTTATTCTGCTGTTTGGGAAACGCAGAGTAGCAAACCACAGAACCAATAACGGGATTGCACCATAATATGTTGTGCTTCCTGGACTCGCACTATAGGTTGTACTCATTTTGTACTGAGATTGGCGGGGAATGCCTATACACAAACAAAGAGAGCAAGCACTAGTAAATGAGAAGTTGACGATTCGCCGTTTGTGTGGTGTCATACGGAGAGATACGGTTTCAATAACTGTTGGACGGAGCTCCCTATTACTTCCTTCGTCCGGAATTAATTGTCCTCTACCTGAGAGACAAAATTCGTTACAAACGACAATTTAAATTCACCAAAAATCTCAGAATCGGAAAGATTGGGCTGCAGAACCCATAACTACCAATTTTCAAAAAAATAATTAGTCCCACCCCCTCTGGATGGCCCCCAAAATTGACCGAAAATCGTCCAGACAGTGTCTCTGCAGATTCCGCATCTGCGAGAGAACCGCGCGTTTCTGGGTCATTCCCGTCCTTGGTGCGCTAAAGATAAGTCGTTGTGGTCTTTGCATTGAAGGGCGGTGTCCCTTACGTGGAATAGCGCTTGCCAAACACGTGCGAGCGCGTTTGGATCCCCATCGTGGAAGGCCATTTTCGCAGTTTTGACGATTTTTCAAATCTCGGCCATTATCGATCTTTGGCGCGCGTACGTAAAGCAAGCGGACAAGGCTAGGGGTACAGGGTATGAAAGCTTGGGCTATGTGCGAGCTATTGTTCCAAGGTTATGTAGTAGACTTGTTTGGACAATCTGCCTCTATTGAGGCCTGCCTGAATCGTTGTTTTTGTGAGCAGCCTGGCCCTCACCCCACAAACTGCCACGACCTGCCAATTCTTGCATGCAATCCACAACCTGTCGCAGCCCAGCAAGTGCATTTCCCTTTGAGAGACATAGTTTCATCTACCTAGCTAGTCTTCTCAAGCTCAAGCCCTTCAAGTGCCAAAAAAATGGTCGATTCACTATTCCTATCCAGAAGGGTCACTACCTAATTGCCTCCTAATTGCCCCTTAACTGCCCCCTAATTGTCCGCCGCTGAATAGGGTGATGGCCACCACCTTCCTAAAGGTCTGCAAGGAATTTGAAGGCCTCCTGCAGTATCTCTCGTAGTGGAGTTGGAGGTCCAAAAGTCGTGGTTCAGAAATTTGGACCTGATGGGCATCTCTGATTTGGCCAATCGAACTTGAATTGCAGCCGCAAGATACGGCAAATTCCACGATCAGGACTTTCAAGACACATTTTCTGTCGCCCTTTTCCTTTACCACCACCTCCATGATCTTCTGTCCAAATGGGGTTTTGCCCGGGCGGCTCTGTACCGCTGCCGCAAAGGCGTGCTCCTCAAAACAGCGAGAATGGCCATTGCAGCAGGGATGTTGAAAAACTGGTGGGTTTCTGGCTAGATGACCCTTGCTGCAAGGTGCTGCCAAATCCGCAATACTCTGCAGATTGACTTGAAATTTTGACTGCATACTCTCAAAACACAGGGGTAGCTTACAAGAAATTTGAATGGGAAATAAGTTTCTTATGACAGAGAAGTAAGGCACCAAAGCTATAGAGGACAATTAATTCCGAACGGGGGAAGTATTTGATACAGCCGGCCCAATGGAATCCCAGTGGGTCAGTAGCAGTATGTGAAAGCACATTACTTGGCGGGTCTTGGAAGTGCTTGGCGGGGCTCAGCGGGGCTCGGCGTGCCTTGGCGTGGCTTAGCGGGGATCGGCGAGGCTCGGGGGGCCTTGGCGGAGCTAGGCGGGTGCCCTGGTGGGTAAATGGCGGTCTAATTTTTGCTGGCTGTGCGAACATAGTAATAACGTAAATTACATGTACTGAATGCAACCAATTTTACCGGGTGTGCAATAATTGACGGCCAGGGGCAAAGCGCATCCAAGCATACTAGGTTTGGTCGCTTGCATCCACTGCATTGTTGCACCACGATATTTTCCAGCACAACTACATTACTCCAAGCAGCTCTTGAATATCGCATGGTTAAGGGGAAGTGTTTCATTTCACCTTATTGGCGGGTTAAGCTTTCTAGCGAGTGCGCGGCTGTTACATTCATCCACTCCATATCAATGTACTGCAGGCAGGAACCTCGTCGACTTGCGCATTATGTTAGGGATGTGATGTGGTGGCCAGAATGCTAAAAGCCAGGGCCCGCTCTGCGCTGTTCCCATTCAAATGCTCTTCTCCTGGCGCAATATTTATGGACAGTGCATGGAGCGTCTAGTCCACACATTTGATGCATGGCCATTACGCCGTACAAAAGCACCGGTGGGCTTGGAATATCAACTGATCATCGACTTCCAACGCCGTCAAACATTGCTCTTCGAATCAAGTTCACAGTGCCCCTGATACGATAAGACCGCTTGTGCTGACGCCATGCATCCATCGCTCATGAACAATGGAGCTACCTTCAGTATCTGCAATTGTACTGCTCGCGATCGAGTATTTTTGAGGCTGAAAGCGCCCCTGTGCCTAGATAGAAGTTGCTTAAATAAGCCGCTTCTCTTGTTTCGATTCTAATATGCAGTTTGGTGAAAGGCTGGTCGGTCCTCTAATTAGCCTGGCGTCGTGGCTTCCGCGATTGGTCGGACTACGCCTATGGTTTACTGCTGTGAGGCAATGCCAATACATAATGTGGCGTAGCAAAACAATTACATTCCCGACATTTTGGCTTTCAACCCAATCTCGCGCTTTGGGAAGCATGCAGAAAAGGGAAAAGGGCTCCAAATTTGAGCAGTATGTAAAGCACCCTCCAAGAAAGCTGCTACTACGTATTTGCCAATGCAACCACTTCCAAATCTTGCGCGCACACACTGACCAAGCGTGTTGCGGAATCTACTCCGATTCACTCTCGGAGAGAACGAATGTTTTCTCCCTGTCACTGCACTGTGATTTGTACGTCAAAATCAAGGTGTGCTATGTTGCTTTTACTAGCTCGCCATTGATTGCGCATGCATTTTCAATAGATGATGAGCGGACGCAGGGCGCAATAGTCTCTTGTACTCACACATGGTTATAATCGTCTCCAAAGCTCAAGAGCGCCGCTTCGTGTCGTCGATCATAGTGCTAAGTGGCTACAATAGGAGATTTCAATATGGCGGGTTATTCAGGCAGCCCGTGGGCGCAGGCAACACGTACAAGCCTCTCTGATTCCCAACAGCCCGGGGTCGCGTAGCAATGCGCCCTTAACATCAAAAAATGCTTAGAATAAAAGAAGGTTTTCTATCTCCAATCGCACCTTGCTTTTCAGCGATTCGCCCTTGAAAGCGAATGCAATCACAATGCTGTGGCAACTCCAGCAGTCATTCGTGCTGGCTGCAATGGCGGCAGCGCCTTTCTTATCCCAAGTATGCCGGGTGGCAACCTCTCGGTCGGGCTTGCCCAGATGGGCTTCTTCTTTGGAGTCCTTTCCTCCTTGGCTCTGTTGCCGATAGGCCAAACGTGTGCACGCCAATGGCCGATGGCCTTCCGCGGAATGGGCAGATAATTGCGATGGATGGTGGAGAGGGAGCGGTGAAGAAAACTCTTGAAGGAAATTAATTGCTGACAGAGCACTTGGACGATTCATCCAAATAGATGTCCAATTTACTCAGGTGGAAATTGTCGAACTGAGGCATTACTTAGCCAACAGAATGCTCCAGCATTAGCCATGTATTGATGTGGGTGAGCGCGGCTGCTGCGAGCGTGGATTGCTATTTCAGTATATATAACACATACGCATAGTCTGCCATTTTAAAAGATCTTTATGAAGAAGCGGACGCTTTTCTAAGTCCCGTGCAATTTCAATAGCTGATCGTCACGAGGCCTCTCAGGAACAAGCCATAATTGCAGATAATTTATTTGTGCAAGACATTGTACAATTGATATATTTCGTCCTTCGAGTGGTACTATGGAGATTTGCTAAGAGGATTTCTTTTGCTTGATTGTTGCAGATCCACTCAACCAGTGACCTTTCACATGATGCTCGGAAACATTCACAAAATGATTGCCTATTTGAAGCCCCAATACTTAGCACCCTTGTGTGCATAACCCTTATAAACCCGTATTATAAATAATACGTTTAGTATTATATTTAATATATTATAAATAACATATGTTCAAACGTATACAAAGTTTACGGGTTTGTGTTATTTTTGTGTCTTCATCGTGCAGAACACTGATGGAATGCATGCATGTGTGTTCGCAGAACGTGTTATTTGTTCCTTTTTTCTGATAGTGACTCCAACAACCGGTTTAACAACTAACGCCAGAAAGCACAGCAGAAAATTGAGCAGCTCCACTAACGGACGCGTCAAAATAATCCCCCTGCCCATCGCCACATCATACTATTCCCTTCAGCGTTCTCGGCCAAACAGTTAATTGCGAAAAAAATGGTGGGTGCAAACAGTGTAGATTTGTTGTGCAATTGTTCAGCTCGTCGCGCTTGATTCGCCCCAGGATGGCTGCATGTTGGCAAGTTCTGCCAATGCCACTGTCCGCCCTCCCATATCGCTGCAGAAGCCCACGCCTATCACCAATGTCAAGTCATAAGACCACAGCCCGATGCCAATCCGATCTCAACCCAAAAATCAATATCAATTCTGAGATCGCAAAATGGGCGGTCACATCCCCCAACCACAAGCTCGGCTTCAGCGCCCTAAGGTCCCATCTCCCAGCACCCGACTCGAGCCCCCCGACATCCGAACCCTGGCCTCTGAGTACCGGTCCATTCGATTTCCTAACCCTGGCCCCAAGCCGCCTCCCCTTGGGCCCATCCCCATCTCCCCCCCCTCGATCCAGTCGAAAGTCTCGTATGCGCTTGCTCAGCAGGGAGGCAGGCAAGGGCCAACCGCTGGTGTCCCCTCTGTACCAATCACATATGTCTCAGAGATGCCGCACATGCCGCTACTCAAGTTTCACAAAAACCTTTGGAGAAAAGCAGCAGCGATGAGCTTGCTTTAAATTTCTGTGCAAAGACATCCACTCCCGCGCTGATTCACATAATGATATCTGTAAAGAATTCAGTTGCCCTACATCCAAATATTCGAAATTGTATCAATCGCCATGTCGATTATCACAGCATACGTACCAATTATGCCGTTTTTGCATTTGATTTGCGCTTGCGCAAGAATTCGTAAGATGGCTCTATTTGGACCCTCAAGTTTTCACAAGAGAGTTGCAATAAATTATGAGATAGAGCCAATAACACCGCTCCCGATGGGTGTAACAAGCAGCAGGCGGCAGCTCTTTGGGCCGGCGCTTTCGTGGCCAATTGATGCACAGCATCTTTTGTTGTTTGCTTTGGTATTGTGTATCTGTTAGTGGTAACCTCGAGACACAATTAGAGTGCGGACAGGCGCAAAGCTGGTGCCATCACATGGTGCGCTAAATCTGATGAAGCTTTTTGCAGAACAAAACGATGAGACTTCAATTCCGATTTCCACGTGTCGAAATTGACGGCATTGCGCTTCATCACCTCACACTTTTTGCACAGCCCACTAGAAAGATCATATCTTCCCAACATCGCCCTCAGCTGACAAAGAATGGTGTCTCCAAAGTGTCTCCAACATCACCCCCAAGTTAATGGCACTTTAATATCAACACTGCCAATACATCTTCAAGTAATCTGCAGTCTGTCCTCTCCCCTAACCATCTGAGATGCTGCATAACATTTTGCTGTTTGTCATGATGAAATCGAAACAAAGCCTCCCAGCCGTTTGTACAGGCGAGGGGTGTCCAGATACCATTGCCGTTTCCCCAACAAGCACTCTCCTGTGACCACAGGTCACCATCGCTGTATATGCAATGGTAAATGCACTATCCTGTCCACGCGCTTGCAAGGAACTGTGAGCCACTGCAGTTCATATCGACACAGGAAAAGAAACAAAGGGAAAAACACAAAACAGGAAATAGAAATATCCTTCGGCCTCGCGATGGGATTTGCTTGAGCTATTTATGAATTGGGGAGAGGAGGTGAGCTGGAATCCACGTAAGGGAAGGTGCTATGTTGATTTCACACGCTCAACACCAATTTGACGCTAGGATCAGACTCCATTTCCTCTCTCCTTTGCATGTCATGTGTCTCTTATTCTTTTGTAATAAATCTTAACATCCCACCCCACCCACCCACCACCATCACCACACACAGCCCGGCTTCAATCCTTATGTCGATGCCAGGATGACTCAAAGCCATTAGCCAATATCCCGGCATCATTTTCAAGACGCTTGTGAGTAGGGAAATAGCCAGATTATTAGTGGCTGTAGACGGCTGGCAAAAGAGATTCTGAAGGCCAATCCAAGCAGTGGAGCCAGTTCTGGAGAGTTCAAATTGAGATAGTATGAGCCTTACTTGAATATTCAAGGCTGCAGGGAGATTTTCAAGTAATCCCCCCGTTGTTTGCCACTGAGTAGTTACGCATGGAGCATAGCTATAGATAATGTCGTTCTTGTCGCATGTATTAGCGCCACATGTATGGAATTCCTCCTCCCCCTCCCCCCTTCGCCTGCTCCGCCTGAAATTGACGATAAGCGTACTAAATTCGACATAGCAACGTCCCCAAGCTGGAGGGTATGATTTTTTGGACAGGGTGTCTGATTGTTTGTGGGGTGGTATGGTTTTATTGATGCGTGTCGTCATGCCGGAACTTTTGAGTTCACGTTTGCTGTCATGCAAAGCGGCACACATGTTGAGTAGTCTTACGTTGCATTGTGCAAAAGAGTCCGAACACTTCTGCTAAAGGGCGCACTTGCTCATCTCAAGCTGCAGAGTGTGTGCGACTAGGTCCGTCTGGCTGCCACTGCTGGGACTCCGTAAGTCTATATATCCTGACTTTGTGTGCGTGGACGGCACTTGGGTAGTATTTGTCTATTTTTCGAATTTTGCGCAGAACATTATAACCTATTGTAGTACGTTAGAACGTAAATACGATCTGCATTTGACAGGCGGAAATAACAAGCCTGTTACTAGATTATCTATAGTTAAGCCAACAAAAACAGTTTGGATCAGGACTTTGCACCCCAGGGGTTTGGCAGAGAGATTTTTGATCTTCCTCTTTGGTGTGCAATTTGGAGCTCAACTCTTCAGGATAACACAACAACCTTCTAATTTGGTGCGGCTCAGCAAGGCAACACACTGTCTGAATTCCCTTTCAGATAGTGTGTCGCCTTGCTGAGCCGCACCAGATAATCCGTACGCTGAATAAGCTCCACGCAGATTCCCATGCGCTGGCTCCTAGAAGTCTGACGATGCAATTTAAACTGGAGATATACTCAGCGTTTGCCAATCTCGCCTTGTAGCTGTAATACATGTGAAGAACTTCAACATGCATGTAAAAGCATCTGCCTAGGAGAAAATTGCAAGTTGTGCAAGCATTTGTTATGGAACGTCCACAAGCATTTTCTTGGTTAAATCGCCATTTTGCCATTCCAAAAATTAATCTTCAGTGGAAGATAAAAAGATGCAAATAAAGGATTTGCAAAACGTTTCTTGCAGTCACGATTCTTGCACAATAATCGAGCTTCAGTTCAGTGAATTCACTGAATGGAAATTTTGACCAGTCAAAATGTTCGCCGCATTGGAAAATTTGGACCCAATATGAAGATGGTGTGGAAGGGCCCCTCCCATCCCAAAATAAAGGGATACAGATCAACGGCCTTGGGCTGCTGTATCATTCCACAGGCTCGCCTCCAGCCACAACGACTGCGCGTTGATCCCCACCACCACCGCCAACCCCTCCCTGACCCACCGTTCCCGGTGCGGTCTAGCGCAGCGCTGGACCCCGCGGCGCCTTTGCGGCTCTGGTATCAACCAAGGTGAGCGCAAAAGACACAAATGATGAAGGGAAGAATGCCGTGGAGTCGCTTCGCTGGGCGACGGGCCGAAACGCCAAAAATATTGAACCAAAAATACACCAAAAATATTGAGCCGAACTCGTAGAAGAAGGGCGGCACGCCGCATGCTACACGCCTCCAGGCACGCCGTCAGTCGAATGCAGTCTGTTACCACGGTCCGGGAACTGCAGCACTGCGGATGCCGACTCGTCCCCGACGACTTGCTGGCTGCAAATTCCACCACGCCCCATCTCCCCGTCCCTGCGGTTCCCTGCCGTATCAACCTGGGACGAAGCTGGGGGTGCCTGTGTCCCTTTTCCTCGTAGCGTTCCCCTCCCCTGACACACCGCCCCCTGTCAATCGACCGCCGCGGCGCCAAGAGCCGCGGGGCAGGGCGTATGTGGAAGGTGCGGGGTCTGGGTCAGGGGGGAGCCGACTCGAAGGCGGATGGAATGTGACATGTGGGGGCTGGCTGGCTTCAGGTGCAGGTGGCTGGTGTGCTTCAATCCCTTGTTGTTATTTTTTTCACAAACTGTTGTGATTGCCATTGTCGATTTCGACAATTGCCTTTTAAGCACACAAAAGCGCTTGCACCATAAACATGGCATGTCGGGGTTTCATGATGACAGTTTTTTGATACGACAAAAATAATCATATTTTCGATGCGCTTCTGCTGGACCAACAAATCTGCCATTGATGTTCAATTCTATTTACTTATTCGATCACATTATCGAAAAATCCATAGTTGATCGCTGAGTAAAGTTTTGGATAGAATTCCCGGCATGATTGCTGCTAGTGGTACAGATGCAGCACAACGGCCTTAGTACTTCTGCAAAGCTCTTCAAGAAACCACTGACAGATAAAAGTCACCGCAAGTTACTGCAACATATGGCGAAACAACTTACAAGGTTGTTCCTGTCGCATTTGAACGGCCATTGAATGTTGGAGGGAGTGGGCAAGGGGCCTGATGACTCTCTCTAGGTGATGACTCAGCAAGGCGCACGAGAGGGCATGCAATGGACACTCGTATCAAGGTATATCAGAAGAGAATCGGGCATCGTCACTTTGCTCTATATCATAAACCTCCATGGAGCACACGAAAAGATGGGGCCCTGTTTGGACATTCCCTTGAAAGTCATTATGAGCTAAATCAAATCATTAAAAAGTGAACACGTAAAGCTGCATTGCAAATAAAATATGTTGTAGTTTATGATAAGGGAAGGCCATCCAGAGCATATGCATGCATATATATGCCACAAATTGTGATCGCCAAGTAGCCCTGCCATCTATGCGCCATGGTTCTGTTTCTGGTGGGAGACAATACATTGGTGCTACCCACTACATTTGGTGTTGCGCCACCCCGCGGGCGCCCGAGGGGGTGGCACCACGGGGCGCACGCCCAAGGTTTGCACGGCGGGCGAGACAGGCAGTTTGGCACCAAGAATCATTATAAACAAATAATACAAAATATATAACTCACAGATTTAATTAATTGTTCCATTGTTCGGTGGGCCCATTTAAACTCTAGTAGAATGCATTAACAAATGCCCCCCAAACTCCCTCACAACATAATGACAATCTCTAAGGCCCTCAATAGCCAATGTCCTAGTGCCCCAAGGAACAAAAAGAGAAAGAAACAATTAACCCACTCCAATCTAAAGTGCATGCCCCAACAAATTGTTGTGAATCTTGGAAATACGACATAATATGCAACATCAAGAATTCACAACATTTGGAGTGGTGCAAGGCGCAGGCCGTCCCCCGATGAAGGATGTGAAGGAATCTTCTGATGCGCTTGTTGAGTTTCAGACCTCAAGACTTGTTATGCTTAGTATCTAAACAACATGGCGTATTGCGGATAGATACATCATGCTTGATAGGCCTTGGAAAAGGTGAATGATTTGCATCATGTCTTATTGGATGTGTGGGGAGCCTCGATGATGTGAAACCATCAAATCTTTGATATTATCAAGAGGGTTGTGGATAATTTGTAATCGACCACAAGGATGAGGGAGCTTGCGCCAACATTCTAAACTGAAATCCTCTTACACTTTGAGGTGATGTGCTACGTGAGGCTCAAGCTTGCCTAGCTGATATTTGCTTGGGATGTAGAAACATTAGTCTTTTGGAGGTTAGGCAATAAGCACATTACTTGAAGGGCGTTGGAAATCATCAAGATCGATGTGGAAGCCACCAAAAAAAGCCATGGAGTATCTCTTCATGCAGCGCATCAACCATCCCTCATTCCTAGAAGCGTATGAGGAGAATTTGGAGCTACAGGCGTTGTACCCAGAGCATGAGATGTTGCGGGCTTTATTGCCTGGGTTGCCATGCAAAGACTTCCATTCCCAAGTCCTCAACTACGCGATGGATGGATGGAGGGAGAAGGCACAGGAGGAAAAGGAGCTGGTTGCATTTGATGCGATGAAGGTGGATATCCAAAATTGGATCTATTATAGCCAAAAGAAGCGCATAGACATTGAATTGCCTCCTATTGTTTTTCCTAATTGTTTACCCGTCCAGGCTCATGCGAACTTTGTGAGGTCAAAAAATTCAGAACTTTTGGAGTTGGCACATTGATTCCTTGCCCAATTTTCAGGAATTGAGTGGTAAACGTCATGGCAGTGGTAATGATGCATAAAAAAGTGTTTGGTGGTCGATTTGAGGTATGTCAAATCGTTTTATCAAACACCAATCGTTCTCCCATGAGAAACTTAATGATGTTCCCGACCATGCTCAACTTAGCGATTTTGGTTATACGACTGATTTGAAGTCCAACTATCATCATTTTCTGATGCATCCTAATACTTGGTGATTGTAGTGGCTTTGAGTTCTTTCTTAGGGGTCCCTAAATGTCAACTTCTGCCATTGCAATTATGCAAATACTTAGAAACGATAGTGAACCTTCGCAATAGCCAATTAGAAATGCCAAAGGATAAGGTAGTTGCTTGTCTTGAGTTAGCTCGGGCTACACTTCGGAAACTAATAATGAATGACAGAAAGTTGGGACATATCGCAGGGAAACTACTCTCATTTCGGCCTGCAATTCAACAAGTTCCTTTGTTATACGCGATCCGTATAAGAGCGTGCTCCTTGTTGGTTCTTGGAACCAAGCATTTCCAACTTCAGAACCTATCACAAGGACTATACAATAGTGGATTCACAATATTGATCAATACAATGGTCAGCGTTTGTGGAAGTGAGATGAAGATCAGGGTCAACGCAAACCAGGGTCAAACAATTGGGAATGTTTGTGATGTGACAAAATGGCATGACATGACCTCATACGGTGCCAATAGTGATCGCATTGATATCAAAATGGAATAAAATGGCTTTTGCATAACTATTTTGGCATGACTAATGTGACTTTTTCATCAATGACCAAATCAAAGGTTTTTGAATTCATGAACAGAACTCGATAGGCTATGCGTAATGGTGCATTAATTAAGCACTAAATAGTGATCCATAGGGGGCCTATGGGATGAAGCATTACAAGAGGCATATCTTGGAATATTTCGGGTTGATGTGGGTATACTCTAAACATCATATGCAATGGTTTTGGACATGCACTGCATTAAGGTCCCAGGCGGCATGCGGTGTAGCTGCCCCAGTCTGTAATTCATATTGAGTTGCGATTAGTGAACCAAGCCACCTCTCTATATGAGGTTAAGACCTGTGTGGACAAGCGAGCCATCTCCTTGGGGAAGCTCCGCATCCGTATCTTGGGCGCACAATTTCAGCAGGCTTGTGATGCTTACAACCTTGCCATTACGTCCAATTTAGTGCCCAATTCCTTATGCGATTGTATACAAAACTTCAACACTCCGATGGGTTAGGCCATGTCACGACCTCAAAGAAGACATTGTTGATGGCACTCCTCATGAGGTCACTGGATATTTGCCTAAGGGGATGTGCAACTGGGGACCAATAGCATGGAATTGAGCCTAACAAAGATGAATGCAGCTCAGGACTACAACAATTGACGTTTAAAGAGACCAAGGGTGCAAAGGGCATAGGTGGGTATTCAGCGATTGCTTGTGTGAGATTATGAGGGCCACAAACCCCTCGATGATAAATGGTCACCATTGGGATTAGGATTGCGGAATCTACATTTGACACTTCACTGTCTATTTTGCAAGTGCAAGATGATAAGGGCCGCCTCCAAAACATATACAGTGATGCCCTCCAGATATTTGATTGAAGGTGATAGTCCAGCTGATCTGATTTTAATTGATTTTGGACACTCGGGAAGAGAATAATTCGTGTGTGTGTTTCTCCGCATTATGAAGGGGTTGGGTTGATCACCTTGCGACATTGAGATTGACAGGGAACATTGTGTGGATTGTGATGATTGTAGGTACACATGATGTGGGTTCATCACGGGCTAAATGAACAACGAATTTTGTTGATGTATTATTGTGGAAGCGAGTCAAGTAGAGATGCGCAGTGAAGTGGATGTGATTCCACAGGGGTTTATGTGACAAGCGTGTCAATTGCCCCCCGTACCCCCCGGGAGTACTCCCAGAGACACCCGGGCGTACGTGTTTGT
>CAJHUC010001156.1:0-36261 GCA_905146915.1 Ostreobium quekettii
TATTACGCATAAGAATGTAGACACGATATGTGTCTACGGCATAAGTAACTAGCCCAGTGATGGTGCATAGCAGAAGCGAAAGTTGCCGAACAAGCAAGGAAAAAGGTGAACACAGATTTTGAAATCTAGCAAACTAGGAGAATTTGTGATACATCGCTAGCTCTGTTACCTAACGTCCATGAGTGCGCCTTGCCTAGGAGCATGCTTGTCGTCCATGCTGCAAAACTGACTGCGTTTATGGTTTTGCACATAAAAGTAGCTTTCCCATTTTTCTGTGTAAACAGTTATAAAATACGGATACAAATACAGTCATGTGCCCACAAATACTGTGCATAGACTTAGAGATTTCAAGGAGCGGCAGCAGTTGAAGCTGGAGGAAGATAAATTATTGTTTGGTGATGTCATTACCCTTGCAGAGGGCGAGTTGGATGCTTGAGGGACCAGAAGACGGATCATTGTACATGACTTCATTGTATAACATGGGTGTACCATGGGACATTTGTTGGCCAACAAGACGTATAAAGCATAAATGCATTTGTGAAAATGGACCCTTGACAAATTTGCATATTATGCATTAAAGCATACATACAGAAACATGAACGTAACAAGGCTCACTGGGAGCTCACGAGCAAGCGCGGGGATGGGGAAGGGAACAGATCTCCAGCATCCATTGGTGATGTCTATACATGCTGTTACCCTTGAGGACGCCAATTGTGTCCAACAAGAGGTGCTAGTCAAGGCACCTGTGTGTGGCTGCAATTGGTGCTCACAAAAAGGGGAAGTGGATGGAGTGGGGAGCAGAGATTGCTTTCCCACTCCGGCCACTCTGTGGCAATGCATGTGGCATTGCGCCCATGCCCTGGGCGAGGTACGCTTTTTTATATGTAGGATCCCACATCCGATATGCTGATTGTTGCCAACTGTATGTGCCAAAATGGGATCCTGTGGGTGTCCGCAATTGATGGCCACCAGGGGCAGAAATGGTGATGCATTCGACATTTCGTTCCCATTCTGTCTGCTAAATGGTCTCTAATTGTCTCCTCCCATTCACCCATTGTGGCTGCGAAGAGTTGACATCCAATATTGTCAATCTAAGGATGTGGGTATTGTCACAGTTGGTGGCCACGAGGTGTAGAAACATGCCAGTGGGAGGAGGGAACTTGCCTCCCACTTCCATGGCTTGCAAACTCGTGCTTGTGCTTATGGTGATTGCGGGCCTGGCAATTGCGGCGTTTGTATAACCAATGCAGTGGGCCTGTCCAAGTGGAATACCACACTGTGCAAGTCCTCCTCCGTTCCTGAATTCAGGAAGCGAAGTCCGCAGTTATTTTACAGGATATTGCTTCCTTTTGGTCTGGTCATGGAGGGTTTGCCATTGGGGGGCCCCAATCATGCTCGAAGTCATTGCGTTCGCACCCTCAGTTCACCTGGCTTCCACCTCAACGCCCATTTTGTCACAATGGTAACTACTGGTTGGCGTGGGCCACCTGGCGCCATCCGCTAAATGCCATATCATGCTCCCAAAATTTTCATCGTATTTCCAATTATTCGTGCGATTTCAGCGGTTTGCAATTTAGTTTGTGCCTTGCTATTGTGCTTTGTAAGTTTTCGTTGGTTTTGGTACTTTAGCAGTTTTGGTCATGATCCCCTACCACTCCTCAGGCTCGGACTTCTGGTCATTTATGATACAGATAATGGTACCGTGCGGACCAGTATTCGATAGACAGTAGGGTCGAATTCTAATGCTAGCAAGCCTCGTGATGCACCAGGAGAGAGATACGCCAATTGCCTGTGTGCATTATTAGCTGGAGAGGGTGTCAGATCCCTAGGCAATGCTTCAAAGCAGGCCATGTCCAAGGCATATTGGCTTCTTGGCATGGTTGATGTGGTGGTGATTAATACAGGCTAACTATGGACTGCGCATGAAATAGCAAAGAAGATATTGCATATGGCCAATATATATGGTCGCCTGTAATATGCTGGTGAGGCAGTATTCTTAACACTGCCAGGTGAAAAACGTCCTTGAAACTGTGACCATGCATTGATATCTGCATGTTATGGTGACTGGTTGTGTTTCTTTGGCGAGGGGCATTTTGTGCTGCACCCACAGATGATGGAAATGAGCTCAAGTGTGGGTCATTCAGAAGTGATGCATCATCCCAAGAAACCATCCTTGTGACGGAAGAGGCTCTGTCAATGACGAGCAACAATGTGCAGTTCATCGTGGACTGTGCCCAGCCAGATGACACCCTCCTTTTCAATTGAAAACTGTGACGATTGCATCTGCTATAACTGTCAGCAAACCTCTGATGCTTACAGCTGCAGATCGACCTGAGGTGCAATTTGTTTGCCCACCTGGGGGAACAATCTTTGACATTCGGTGCGTCACCCTTCTCACTAAAAGGAGATACTTGTCCAATTTCGGCAGGAGGTGTGGCACTAACATTGCAGAGACTGCCATTAAGGGAAACCAGTTTTTCCTTTGGCAGCAGCATTTGTGACGAGTCAGCATACATCACAAATAAATAACAATATGAATTTGCAGTCATGCTTTTGGACTGCAAGACTGCTGCATTTGGCCACTGTGGGATATTTTGTGCAGCTTTGGGTGGCTGACATCGAAGAATTGCAGAGTTTGCCCTGTACTGCAAAATACTTCTGCTGTGATTGTGGGCAAAAATGTGTTGTTATTTTGATGAAGATTGTGAATATTGTGCTGAACATCAAGTATCATCAAAATCTCAATCTGGCACTTGCATGACATTTCTATAGTTACTCCATTTATTTCTGTTGTAGGTCACAAGCTGTGACATTGAGTGGAATGAGTTTCCGGAACTGTAAGTCAACCGTGAACAAGCCACTGGCGTTGATATCAAACTGCTCCTCTCAAGATCTGCCCATCAGGATGGACAAGCTGCAGTTCAGAGCCAACACCAACGTCAATGGAACAGCAGCTATTCATGTGTCATCAGAATGCCAACTGCATTTGGAAAACTCTCTATTTCAAGAGAATGCAGGCACTTCTGGAGCTGCACTGGGCATTGAACCTGGTGCCAGAGTTTCAATCAACAACACTATTTTCAAAAACAACAGAGCCTCTCTAAAAGGTGGAGCTATCAGCACCCTTGCCGCAAATTTGAGCATCAGCAATTGCAATTTCGTGAGCAACAAGGCTGCAGAAGAAGGTGGACAAATAAACACTACTGGTGGTGCCATCTTTGCGCAGGTAGGATCTTGGTTGAAACCTGTAACATGTTTTGCATAGCAGGTATATCTTCCATCCAATAATAAATGTCCTCTTTTTGAAAGACAAAATTCGTTACAAGAAATGCTTTAGAAGTACAAGACAAGGTCAAAATCAGAAAGATTGGGTCCCAAAAACCCTAACCACCAAATTTCGAGGAAGAAAGGTCAGTCCCACCCCTTGAAAAACACCCTCGAAATTGCCCTTGGATTCGAAAAACAAATGTGCCCGCCAAGTCCGCTTCCGCTGGAGATCGACACGGTTCTGGGTCGCTCCCGTCCCAGGCAGCCAAGGGGATGGCTTCGCCACTGCCGCGGCAAAGGGCGACCTCCCTTGCATGGAATGGCACTGGCCAAACACGCTCGATGGTGTTTGGATCGTCGTGGCAGAAGGCCATTGTCACAATGTCGACAATGCCAGAAATCGCCGCAACCCTAGATCCGAGATGTAAGGACCTGCCGTGAGCGGATTAAGCCAAGATAAAGGACGTTGAAGCCTAGGCTCTGTGCGCCTGCCACTCCAAGGTACTTGGTGGCTTTGCATGGACAACTTGCCTCGATGGATCTTTGAATCGAGGCCTTCACGTGCAGCTTGATCCACAATCCATGAATTGCCACTAGCAACCCCCTCTTTTGTGCGGTCCACAATCCATCACCACATATCTCAATGTCCTTGTGAAAAGATCACGGCGCTAATCACCTGACTGTTCGATTTGTATCTAGCCGTCCAAAGCTCCACAGAAAAAGCCAATTTTGCAAACCTCGTGTTGACAACAATTTCCGCAATCGGCTGCCATCGAATAAGGTGTTGCGCTTTACCTTCTATGCCACCTTGTCAGGGGGATTCGGAGTCACTCTCTATTGTCTTGACGGCACCCACAGAGGGCGGAAAGTCTTGGACCCCAAAATTCGTGACCGGAAGGCAGCTCCGGTCCACCAGGCCAGCACTGAATTTCAGCTTTGAACTACGGCGAATTGCACGATCAGGGCCTTCGGAACGCGTTTCCTATCGCCGCGCTTGCTTGTGAGCACCATGCCGACCTTGTATCCAAAAGGCATGGTCAGTTTTGCTCGGGCGGCTCCATTCGCCGCCACGAAAGCTTGCTCTTCAAAACAGCGAAGGCAACCCTTTTTTGCGGAATCGTTGAAAAACGGGTGGTCTTCTGGCTTGAGGACCCTTAATAAAATGTAGTGCCAAATCCTCGATTCTTAATGGATTGACTTCAAATTTCGACCGTATACTCCCAAAATGTAAGCGCAGCTTTGGGCAAGATTCCATTGAAACAAAAAGAATTTATGATGGAAAGATGATGTGTCGAAGTCATAGAGGACATTTAATATGGGACAGAGGAAGTATACGTGTGTGCATGTTGAAAGGCGCACACTGTAACATTTTTCTATTCTGATGAATGTGAATAGGACTAACTACTTGTGTCAAAGTGACAAGCACTCTCCGTGCAAAATTGTTGTTTTGTTTATCACACTCTTGTCATCAATTACAGGAATATCGTTGCGCAGACACATTACACCATGCTACTTGGGGCTCAAATCTGTGTGTCGTCATCCTCTTGATCCATTTCAACAAGCCAATTCCATGGAGGTCAACATTTCAAAATTGGGAGAGAAGGACTTCACCTTTCAGTGCATCCAAAGCTCGTCCTTGGCATGTAAAATACGCAAATGCATTGGTGCATTTGGATGCATGTGTTCCGCCTTGGGTACCATTTTGGAATAGTCTGATGTATTGTTGGCCACAGGCTCTCAATGTACCAAACATTGCAGAAAGTGGAGCATCTACTGTCTGGAATATATGCATCCAAACAGCACGTGAAAAAATGTTTCACTGTCAGTTTAACACTTTCTAGCGAGTGTGCGACTGTTACGACATTTAGCCACTCCATATAAATGGAATTCAGGCAGAAACCACGTCAACTTGCGCATTATGTCAGGAATGTGACGAGGTGGCCGGCATACTAAAGGCCATGGTGGGCTCTGCATTGTTCCCATCCATTGCTCGAGATCGGGTTGGCACTGTGGGCTCTTTTCTCACAGGAAGCTTGGGCAGGGAACAACAGGAACTTCTGGTCCTTTGAGCCGATTGAAACCCATTTATTTGCTCGTTATGTAACATCCAATATACCGTAGGATTTTCAGCCCTGCCGCATCAATCCATCCCGATGGTTGCGTTTTTGCTCCGCACTTCCATCCCGGACCGTTCACCAGCAGAAATCGACATTTTTGCGATGCCAACTACGATGCCGATTGACACTAATTGGTGCCATTACAACCACTTTTGTGCCATCGCAATCACTGCAATGGCGCCAATTTGTATTGCAATGGCGTCGCAGCTGGCATCGCAAACGCGGTGTTTTCTGATAGTGGTTGCATTATCTTTTTGCTCTGCAACATGTTGCACGGGATCCAAGGGGGCTCTAGAGGCTGTATCCCAAGTCTCAGGTGCAACAGACCAGTCCCAAGCCTCGTGCATGCGTGCATCGTGCCGACCGGTCGATTGCACCCCCTACAAAGCTGGTCCACCAAGCTGGGTCCCTTGCTCCAAACCTGTGCCCACTGGATAACCTCCCCGGGCCCCCCTTGCCTCATTCGCCCAGCTCACCCCGCTCCCCGCGCTCCTGGCTCCAAGCGGCTCCCAAGGCGGCCACCCCCGGGCGCCTGTTGTTCAACGCATGCGCACCCACGCCCACTCCCCACGCATGCCATTCCGTGTTGGCAGATTTAGCGTCAGCGCCCACACTCCCCACTGCCTGGATGGCAAGCAGCAGGCGCCAACCTGCCGACCGGTCGCCCAGGAGCCCTCCGGGTGGCGGGGAGCGCTGAGAGGATGGCCCAAGGCGGGGTGGGCCTTCACGTGTCCAATCAGTGGCGGGCCGGGTGATGCAATTGGCTGCAAAATCGAGTCCAGTGCTGGCACATGCCTGCGATCGCTTCCCAAGGTTCGAGGCCCAAGCCGCCCGGATGGCAAGCGGCAGCCGCCTGCCTGCCTGGCGGTCGATCGCCCAGTGGCCTGCCACGTGCCGGGGCCAAGCCCGTCCCAAAGCCACGCCCCGAGCGTTACTGAATTTGGCTGCTCCGCATTTCCCTATGCCACCATTATGTTTTGGCCCAGCATTACATTGTTATGCAGAAGGGTACAAAACATTACAGCAGTTCGATTTTTGAAATGGGGGCCAGCGGCCTGATCCATTCACAAATCCCACTTTCATATTGATGCCATCTGAAATAGAAAATCCATTGTCGCTGGGGCCTCCCCCAAGCGCCTCATGAGCCGCCCACCAGGTCTGGTGGCCCGGCGGCCAGCCTGGACTGCACTAAAGTCCCAATCTCTGTGGATCTCCTCGGATTTTCCCGGGGACGGGGTGTGGGGACGTCGCCGACCTGGGGTGGGGACGTCGCCACGTACAGGGCGGTTTCCGTCCCCAGAGTCCACGTCAGTGCACGTCGCCAGGCGTCCCCGAATTCCATCCCCGCCTGGCAGCGGCCACACGTCCCCGGCATCCCCAGGACCCCATGTCGCCAGGCGTCGCCGAATTTTGTCGCTTGGTTGCCAAGGAGGAGCGTTTGCACGTCCCCACGTCCTTACGGGGGCAGCAGCATTAAGGGCCCGCCAAGCGGGGGGGGGATCGTCCATCCCCGCATCCCCACGTCCCCATGTCCCCACTGGAGGGCATGTACCTCAGGGGCACCCCGTGGGGACGTGGGGATGTGGGGACGTGGGGACCGAGGTCCCCCCCCTCCCACTCCCTTTGGGGTGCCCTTGAGGCCCCTGGCCCCTGCGGGGATGTAGACGCGGGGACGCGGGGACGGACGCTCCCCTCCTCCCCCTCCAATTGGGGGCTCTTGAGGCCCCTGGCTCCAGTGGGGACGCCCGGCGACGTGGGGTTGTGGGGACGCTGGGGATGGCATTGTGCCATCGGGCGGTGGCGGATTCTGGGGACACGCAGGGATGTGGGCGAGTGGGGACGCTGGGGGCGGAATCACTCTGCCGGCTGGGGATTAAAGTCGGGGACGGTCCCCCCTTCCCCTCCCCTTTTGGGGGCGTCCCCGGGGACGTCCCCGGAGTTTGGGCCTTTTCTCCTGGACTGGCTGTGCAGCCACCGGGCGATCCACTGCAGTGGCTTTAGATGAGTCCCTGACACGAATGCGGCATATAAAACAGCACGAGCCCAAATTACCCCCCGAAGAATTGTCCAGTGCGACAGCCTCCAAATCGAATTGGGCGGATTTTGGCATGAATTGCCATTTGGACTTTGACAGGACTTGGTCGCCATCACATCATGGCTGATGCAACCAGTTGACTTCACCAGGCTAGCATCTTGCAAAAAACTGATGTGTCACTCAGCCATCGCCAGTGAGCCATATGCCGGTTTTGGGGCACACCCTTGTCCTTGGCCCATGCTGCCTCCCCCACCCTCAGGCTGTGGGGCGTTACTTTTAAGCATTCGATTCCAAGATCAGGGTGCCAGGCAGCCACTACGTTGCACAGTGCCGCAATTCTCCTGGTGACAGAATCGCTTAAGGCCTAAGCACCTGCCCTAGCTGCTTCATGAGCTGTTGAAACAGCGGGGTGTTGATTTTGGGCTTCTTTCCAACACTGCCGATCAGGTCCGTGAGGCTTTGATTAGCAGCTGGAAATGGCAACCCTCACCCACACCGCCACCTGCAAATTGCCACGAGTGTTGGAAGCACGGCAGCGGCTGAATAGCAGTCTTCAGCTCCAGCAATGAAAAGGGTTATTGCCTCTGAGGGCTCTTCCTTGCTGCAGTTTCAGCTGGCGCGATCCTGCAACCTGGACCCAGAATTGGTCGAATCTCTTCACCCCAGTCCATAGGTGTTAAGCAAAGCCGGATGAAGCACACATGCTTTGAGCTGCACGAACTTGAGTGCGAGGCCCCACTTTTGCCGAGTGGGTTCCAAGCCCGAGGTCTGCAGCTCCCACCTTGGGGCCATTTGAACGCCCCACTAAGATAGGCTGTAAGGGGGAGCCCCAGACAGCCCCTGTGGCAATGGCCCTGGCAGGATCCGCACCACAGATCGACTTCCCAGTCGATATCACACTTGCAAGCGCAACAGCATTATGTATGGAGACGATCCCCTTAATATCTTCAATACCCCAGCGAACTGCATTCACTTGCCCAGTTGGACATCTCTCCTGGCTCAGACCTTGGCAGGGGCATACGTCCGGCCTTGGACACAGTTGACCAGCTGTGCCTGCCCTTGTAAAGAGGTTTTCCATGGGGAGTCAGTGCGAAGTTACCCCATCAAGCTCTGCTTGGGAAAATGCCCTAAGCTGAGTAGGAAATAGTCCCTTCGAGGTACCCCCCCCCACCCCCCCCCACCCCCCCCACCCCCCAAGCCGCACTCATGGTAGTTTGAATAACTGCACCAGCCATCAAGTCAGGGGAGGGTATGCTGGCCTAGATAGCGAGCTAGACATTTATTCTCTGAATGGGAATCCATTCAGTAGTCGCAATATGTAATAGGGTTGATACTCTTGCACTTTTACAAAGTTTGTTGCCGTTTTGTACATTGTTTGAAAAGCATTGTTTTGTCAATGCCAATTACAATCCAATTGATGCCACCACAATTGCTTGGATGCCACAGCAATCACTGTGATGGGCCAAATACAGTCAAATATCATTGCAACTGGGACTGCGGTACTGATATATCCTGCCAGTGCTGCTGGTTGACGTCCAGCCGAATCAGCTTTGACATCAAGTAACATCCTGTGAATGGGCATTTCTATGGGGCTGCGTGCCAAGGCAGGAGCTGCCCCACTACCAATTGGCAGCAAAAGGATCGCCACAAGAATGGTCTCAACCAGAATGGGGGGAACAGTTCTCAAGCAAGCGGGGTCCAAGTGTGGCGAGCACAAGGCCGTCGTACACGCGCCGAGCAAAAAGATCGCCATGAGAATGATGTCAACCAGGATGGAAGCACTAGTTCTCAAGTAGGCTGGGCCCAGGCAGAACACGTGCAAGGCCATCGCACATGGCAAGCAAAAAGATCGCTGCAAGAACAGTCTCAGCCAGAGTGGGAGCATCCGTTTGCCAGTAGGCGTGGGGTTTGCCCGGTGCGCATGCCTGTGGGGCTGCCAGCTCCAGCAGGAGCCATCCCAGTCCTAATAGGCAACTGGGCGCAGGGTGGAAGGCACAGCCTATGCAGCGGCAAATTTGATGGCGCAGATCGATGAGCAGGGCGGCAGCAATGCAAACCGCAAGCCTGGCAGCAAACCTGCTGCCAGTACCGACCCTCTTTTGGCCACCCCAAGGGAGCCCAGCATCATGGCCATAGGGAAGCAAAATCTTATTCACAAACAGGCCCCCCTTGCCATCCCTCGCATAGCCAAAGGTCCACACCTACCCCAAGGGTTGCGCTCTGGCGTCACGACGCCCCTGCCACACGACACGTGGCCCATGCCAAGGCGCATCTCTTGCATGCCATCTTGATCGGGCGGGCACAACGCAAGGTCCACTTTGGGAGCCCTCGAGCAGTAATGCTGCAGACCCGCGCAGGCAAAAAGGCAAAGAGCAGCGCCGCCTCAAGGAAGCAGTGGGGCGCGTGCAAGGCCATCCCACACACTGCAAGCAACAGGTCGCCATGAGAACGGCCTCAACTCGAGTGGGAGCACAGTTCTCAAGCAGGTGGGGGGCGGTGCCAAGCACGCATCTGGGGCGCCGTGCAAGGCCATTTCGCACACGGCGAACAACAGATGGCCATGAGAACGGTCTCAACCTGAGTGGGAGCACAGTTGTCATGCAGGCAGGGGTTTGCCAAGAGTGCGTCCCTGGTACTGCGCCCCTTGGCCTTAATATAGCTGCGGTGGAGGCATTGGCCCTGAAGCTGTAGGGTGGCTTCTCTTAATGGATTCGTCCGTGGATCCCTTTCTTTTCCGTGTTATGCACTGACAGCGTGAGGGGAAGATATAGCTCATTTTGGCAAGTCTCAGATCCCCCCAGGCGTGCATTTTACTGACTGAGACTGGCGAGGCATATGTTAATAAGTGCAACTTGTGGTGCAGCAAACTACAACGGCTAGTTTATGCATCGAGTCAGGCGTGCCCACTGCAGATATTGTGGTAAAAATAACTAGAGAATTGTATTCTAGCACTCGCTTAGTGAAGGGTTGCAGCTGCCAAAGAGTGTCGCTTTTCTCAAGCCAAGCCAAAACACCTGGCCTCTATCATTCAGGCCACTGACAAAGCGAGGCACTGTGTAGAGGGCCAACAACACCCATGCTGCGAAAGTGCTAAACTTATTGTGTCAGCTACTTCCTCTGTCTACTTCCTCTGTCTGATTCCTCTATGCGTGAAAGTTTGTGTCGGTTTTTGCCCACCAAATTTTTGGATCAATCACCTAAGTGCTGACGGAGGTCTGATCCATCAGACACCATAATGTCAGACCAATGCCGTACATTCCTCACGGTGGCACAGAGATAGGCGAGTTTGTTGAATGCACAACTTTGCAGATGCTAATATCCCGCCCTGCACCTCTCCAAATATATTCCAATCTGTAGACAGAAACGCGCAGTCAAACCTCGCTTCTCCATTACGTAGTGAGGGCTCCAAAACGCCATGTTCAGGGGGCACTTTTGAGCCACCAGAAGATTTGGTTCAGCATGTTCGTGTTTGAGGAGTCATACCTCCCCCAGTACTTGGTCAGCTGATCTCATGACTCAGTGTATCCAGATTCACACAAGGGAAAATGACAAAAGGGGGTGTCCTGTGAGATATCTGGACAGAAGGGGGTCCTCTGGAGGGGTGCGTTTGACAAAAGGGGCTCCTCTGACCGCCCCCTGTACATTAGACGCTTTGCTAGACCAGCACCAGACCGGCGCCAAACCGGCGCCAGAACGGCACCAGTATGGCACCATACTAGACCACGGTCCTAGTAGGGGCTACCCCTTTGGGAGGGCGCAAGGAGCACTCAACGGTCGGAGCTGCAGGAGTCGTAGCGATCGGAGCTGTGGGGGAGACCAAGCGGCGATCGGGGCTGTGGGGAGAGCATGCGGAGACCTAGAAGGGTCGCCCCTAGTTGGACCGTGGTCCAGTCTGGCGCCATACTGGTGCTGGTCTGGCGCCAGTCTGGAACCGGTTTGGCGCCAGTCTGGCACCAGTCTGGCGCCAGTCTGGCACCAGTCTGGCGCCGGCTTGGCAACACGTCTAATTTACGCGGGACGGTCTGAGGACCCCCTTTTGTCAAATGCACCCCTGCAGTGGACCCCTTTTTGTCACAGAGAACCCCTTTTTGTCAAGATATCTCACAGAGGACCCCCTTTTGTCATTTTACCTTGACACAAACTTTAACAGATTATTCAATTTTGAGCCCAATCGGAAATGTCTTGTTGTCTTTTCCCAAAGCCAAAGTTGCCTTAATTGCCATAAGTGCCATTCCCCTTAGAATGGAGGAAGCAGTGACTTTTAATCTTTGCAGATGATGGCTCATGCTCAAATCACCAAGTCATCTACCACTCCCAACGCACCATGTAGAGTGTCCCAAATGGGCCAAATCAGATCTCTAAGTGCTCCAAGTGCTCTAGCTTTTGAGCTACCTTGACGCTTCATGGCAGTCTTGTCCAACACACCCATGGGGGGCCACATCTCACTCAGAACTTGGTTCATTGATCCAAACACTTTTGGGAACAAAAATGACTCAAAGCTCAACTTCTGGTCAGATTTGAGCACTAATTGATGGGCTTTTCCACAGCCCCAAATCCTGACACCATTATTTTGGGGACAGAGGAAGTACTATTGTTAATGTCGATGCCACACTTTCACATCTGGAGCAGCTGGGATGTTCCTTGCATTGCAACTTATATGGGGTTCCCTGTTGATGGGCCAGTAGTTCCAACATTATCTTCCCCTCCTTCCCACTGGCCCATGATGGAAAGGCAACTGGTGCCCCTGCCAACAAGCAAGGAAGTTGAGTCTCCTGCAAAGCATAAAATGGCATGCACACTTAACAAGGGCTGTTGCAAAATACTTCCAAACAACAGTTGTTGATTTGGTTGCTTGACGAGAATCTGGATTGACAGCCTGCCAAGATATATGCATGCACTAATTGATGTTGAGCATTAATCCCTCGGATATGTGCACTTGTCAACTCAGAACATGTGTTGAAAATGTGAGAAAGATGTTCACAATGTATATGTGCAATCCTCAAACAGAAAGATGCATGGCTCAAGATCAGCAATTGCACATTTGATGATAACAATGCCACTCTGGGAGGTGCCATCTTTGTGCAGGTAAGATTGATTCCATCTTTGCTGCTGACTGCATGGCCGAATCAGATGAACTGGACTCTGTTCAGTTTCCCAAGGAGTCAAAAGTGCTACCAAATAAACAGAGTGATTCGATGAGTGGGAAGCATAATCTCTGGTCGCAAGCACGGCAATTGTGATTGCATATTCTCCAACAAGCAGTATGCTGCACTCGGGACAGTGGCAATTGTGATACTGTAGCAAGTTATCAAACTGGACGTGAGTGTGCCTCAGTGGCGGACGGGAGTTTGTGTGCCAATACGTATATGCTGTGCTTATTAACCCCAACGTTGGAGGTGCACAACAACCATGTAAAATAATGATGCCAGAGCCAAAAGGCTGTGGAGTGAAGGGGCCCGACTTATATGCCAGTTTGAGTGCCCCACCACAATGTTTTCACACTTCTGCCAGGAGCACTAGCGCCTCTGCCAGCAATACCACAGGTTGATCTACTTCTATGAACGGGAAGACGAGCTCACTGTCTACCCCGCCCCACCCACCCACACAAATAAAGGGAGGGCACAGCAAAGAGCAAAATACTGTTTCAGCTGCTGTCAACTTATCAAAACGAACAATATCAGCATTTGCTACGTTTGCAAACTTCGGCTGTGAGTTTGGAATATGCTGTCAAGATTTCAAGCCAGTCCATAAATATGTCGCATTTGAAAACACTTTGTAGCAAGACCCCTTGGGACAAAAAAGCTCATTGCTTTGATGTCGATGCAAAAGAGGCCATTCTTCGTGGGAAAATACACATTTGTAGTGGCAAAACAACGCTGGCCATGCAAAACTATCCATCCTATTTCGCCAGGCAAACAACAGGCAAGGTGGCAATGTTGAATTTTGAACAGACCCCATTATGCCCATGCCACCTGGCCTGTTTTTCACTGGTTTTTGTAGCGAGGCCTGGCGCAATGCCTGGGAAGAGGGAAGGAAGTAGAGAACGCATCTTGAAGAGCCCAGCCATGGAACTCATTGTGGCTTGCGGCTTCTACTCAGGATTGAATAGCTGAACTGGGGATGTCTTTCAAGCAAGAATCATGGGCTGTGGGTTTTAACCTCCATTGCTGTTTTGAAACTTGCTGCTAAAGACTTCCCAAACAGGTAAAGAGTGGCACAAGGGAAGGTGACTGTCATCACCCCAATCAATGGTAGATAGTTGCAGTGTCAGCCTCGTAGATGGAATGCCAAATCCAGGCTGTGAAAATACGGATACATACGGCTTGTAACAATTTTGCGTTAAAATACGTGCATTATTGCGTATTCTCATTTGGTGCCTAAAAATATGGAGTGTTTCCTGAAGCTGTGTGCCAAAATGGCCGAAACGGCCAAAACCGCCAAAACTGCTGAAACAGCAAAAATGGCGGAAACGCCCATTACACCTGAAATGCTGGCCACGCCCAAATAATCAAAATGTTGGCCAATGCAGCCGAAACGACCAATGCGCTGAGCAAGGGGCACAAGGGAGTGCCCGTGCAAGCTGGAATGCCCCGCGGCCAACAGATTAAGATGGATCGCCAGCCAAAATGGTGCCACACTCCTCATTTTGGCAGGACAGCAGACGTCCAAAGCCTTCCCCGCCCCCTTTTGTAACATTTCGGCTTGAACCTCAGTCATGTTGGTTGAAGGCGGTCGCCGAAATTGTCGAAGCAGCAACATTCCGGCAAAGCAGGGGCGCCCAGCGCCCCCCAGTCCGTCCCAATGTAGGCCGTTTGGGCTGAAGCCCATCGCCAAAATGTGAGCAGCGGCCCCATTTCGGCAAGGTGGAGAGTGTGCAACACCTCCGTTGGGGCCGTTGCCACTCAAGCTTCAGCCATTTTGGCTGAACGTTCTTGTTGCCGAAATGGGCGCTCCAGGTCCATTTTGGCAAGGCTGCGGACGCCCAATTCTCCCCACAGCCCCCACTTTGGGCATTTCAGCTCGAACTGAAGCCATTTCCACTGCCCCTCGTCGCCAAGATGGGTGCTGCGGCTGTGCTTCGGTGACACGGTGTGTGCCCAGCGCCCCCACCTGGCCTGCCGCGGCGCTTCGGCTTGAGCTTCAGCAATTTCGGCTAAAACGCCGCGCCGAACTGCATATGGACGCTCCATTTCGGGCAAGTTGGGGAGCGTCCAGCACCCTCCAGTACCTCGGTTAAATCAGTTTTTGGCTCAAACTTCAGCCATTCGACTGAAGAAATGGTTGGGTTGCGTCATGTACGTAGACTGAGGGACTTCCTCAGAACAACTTTATTTGCACTTCGTCCCTTGTGGGTCACCGCCGCGCCCCACTGCGCTGCCACAACTCGTTTTGGGATGCCAGGCGTTTTGGCCATTTCGGCCTCTTTAGCCGTTTTGGCGCTCTCCAAAGGGAACATCTTGAAAATATGTTTGAAATGGCAAACATTTTCGCAATTGGAGCCATGATGACAAGCAAATTCAAGCATTTGTCATCCGTGTCCGCCCCGCCCATGCCACCCTCGCCCACTGCCTGTACAACAGAAACTTTGTCATCAAACAACCTCTCATTATCAGCTCACTCAAGTGTCCCACGGTGCCAATTCCCCACTTCTTGCACACATTTGAGCTGGCATTCGTAAATTTGGTAAACGTTTATGGAGTGATGACGGGGTTTGATGCAAAGGGTCGTTGAAACGTCTATCACTAGCTCCGTGACGTCGGCGTTCATCAGCCCTCTCACAAGGCATCTTGATGCAACACTCCCAAACAAGCCGCGTTGTAGCAATGCCGTATCAACGATCCATTGGACGTCCTTGACTCAGGGTCCCTGGGATACATCCGGAAATTTGGTAGGCTTTGATGTAGCATTTGTAGGCACTTGAATCAGTGCTAGTCTTCAGAGCTCATGCCTAAAGAGCGTCTTCAATACAATGGCCTGTCAATGTTGCATCAACGTCTACCAAATTTCTGGATAGAAATGCAGAATGGATCATTTCAAGCGTTTTCATCCTCTGGCACGACTTTTTTCCTGTGATTAGGATGCACCCAACAGTAGTTCGACCAGGCATGCAAGGATATGCTAACTGCAATTGGCTGGGACGACACACGCGCAGCCGAAGTAAGGCTCTTGAGGAAGTGAAGATTCTCCACAGCATTCCAATAATGTTTGCTTGATAGGGTGTTCTGCCATGCAACATCCACAGTGTCCTTGTTTCCAAGAGGAACGTAGCTGGAGGCGATCCTTCTGACATGCATATCTCAAGAGCTGCAGCCATCTCGCTGGCATTCACTGATTGGTCCATTGCACAATAGCGGATTCACTTAGCAGATGGATTCATGATGCTGCCCGCCTTTGCAATCTGGCTTAGTCCTTCTCGTGGTGCAGCCCCTGCAAGTGCATCATCTCCACCCTCACAAAATCTGACACTTTCCACCGCACACAGCCACCCCACATTCAATGATGCCAAACAGGCGATAGCACCAGCGTGTACCGCCACCCCCACAACGATGCCATAGTACACACACATACCATGCTGGACCGTGCAGTGTTTTGCAGTGCTGGAAAACTCTGGCATTGCCACTCGCTCCTCGAAGCACCCACATCATGCCCGGGCTCCTTGTGATGTGCAGGTTGCAAGTCTGTGATATACAGGTGAAAGGTTTTATCCAAACATGACCAAATCAACGAAATTAGTATAATTCTTCCAGAGCACGTCTAAATACACATTTAAAATTTTGACAAAATGCGCATATCATTCCATATTTTCATTTTGACGCAGCCATATCTCGCAGGCCTGGGCAAATTAGATACATTTTTGGAGCTTGAAAGAACTGGGCGCAGCGAATTGGATGCAAGGAAACTGGCTGGATGGGTGGAGTCACATCTCTTGAGGCAAAAGAGAGTTGCCTGGCCGCAATGCATTGCGGATCGAATAGGACTTGGCTGCTAGTGACCGTTCGTCAATTGTGGGCCAAGGTCAACACAAAACCTTGACTCAAGCATTCAACAGAGGCAGATTGTCCAAGGAAGGCTGCAATATTAGTTTGGAGCCATGCCTTGCACAGAACCTGGCCATCAGCTTCCCGCGACCTTGGCCTGAGGCACTTGTTTTAGGTTCACACGTAGCAGATCCAGGAGGACAGGTATTTCAGGCACTGCTGGCACCATAGTAACATTTTCTATGATGAGGACCCCAGCATGCGCGGGAGGGTCCCTTTGTCACGAAGGTGGCAGCAATTTTCCTTAGGTGGGAAGTTAATACCTGGGGAGGGGGTGAAACAGAGCCGCACAAACCATATTGGGCATTGAATCAGAGCGCGCATCTCTTGGATGACTCTTGGCCAATTTGCAGCATCTCTCAAGGAGGTGACACTTTGTTCTCTCGAAATTCGATTATCAAGAGTTTTGAAACCCAATCCTCGAAATCTGACCGTCTTTGTTAATTTTCATACCGATCTTGCAATGGAATTTGTAATTGAAATGGACCGGAAATAACTTGGGATGGAAAGAGCAGTTTGCAGCGCATAAATTCTGGAAAAAATGGGAGATGGAAAAAGCAATGTGATTGGGAATGGAAAATATTTCCTTCTCCGTTGCTGCACCTGCCAATAAATCCTGGGCAATTGTGGCTGTGTTATTTTTCCTTGGCACACCAGTCGTGTAATTGACATTATTTCATTCGTTAAACCTCCTCTGGACTGTGTACTTGCACCAGCACACAAGCCTTGTTGATGTCAGCAAACAGTTTTCAATCTTGAATGTGGATGTGATCTTGAAATGTGGTTGCTATTTATTGACAGAACAATGTCAAAGTCAAGCTCAGGGACTCTGCTTTTCAGCAAAACAATGCTACTCGCGGGGGAGTTTTGGATACAACAGTGAGTATCGATAGTAAATTTCACTAAACACGTGTGCCGGATGGACATCAGGCCCAAGGGGCGGCAATGGAACATTGGGGGAGGAGCTATGCTGCATATCCGTTAGTCTGCAGTTTCACTGGATGCAAGAGTTATAACCATGTCCCTATCCACGCACTATGCTGCGTGACCAGCATTTTATGTGACAGTCATTGCCATTAAATTCCGTGGTCATGTGTTGAGGACTTGGTGTCTTTTTGATTCCATTACGTTTGTGAAAACAGTGGATGCTCGGGCGAATTCTTGGCTATATTGAAATTTGGGCCTGTTGAACATTACATGGATCCACATGCGAACATCATCGCATTCTTTATGATGGAATAAAGCAATGTAGTTCGAACATCTCCATCTGGAAAATTTTATTCAACAAGAAGGACAGGGAAAAGGAGAGCTTCTGTTGCTATTGCGCACCTTGACCCTCGAAACGTGTACCAGTAAGAAGAATCTCCGGTTTCGCAGAGGGGGTTAATGACATTCTCTCGTCAACTCCTCGACACCGCTCAATGAAATTTACATTGATGTTCTTGTTACTTTGGCATTTTTCAGTGCGGCACTCTCAGAGTTGTTTCTCCCGGACCTGACACTCCTTGCCCCAGGCAATTTGGTTCATCAGGCCATCCCTCTCTAACCCGCACCATGACCGCAACTGTATAAGGAACTGTAAACTGGTAATCTGTTGCCCATCTCCCAGGGTGGCACTGCCAGCCACCAGGACTAACCAAGGCGTCGACATGGGCCCCACCATGGAGGGGTGGCTGGGAGCATTGGTGGGGTCGTTGAAGATCAGTAATGAATGTGCACAGGTGTGAGAACAGTGAGCCTTCCCAAAAAAGCTGGGATGGCGTAAATGTACGATAAATTGAATATACTGCAAGCAAGTTAAACTGAAATTTCTGAAATTTAGTCATGGCATGGATAGCCCCGGAATCCAGTCATGTTAGTATGATTGTGTCTGCATGGCTGTGGTATTCACCAATTCAGCTGAATCCAAATGCATATCACTGCTATCAAAGCAGCTGACTGTGCGTTCACGACTGCAGGGAGATTCTAGCATTGAAGCTGAAAACTGCACGTTTGTAGACAACACAGCTCGAATTGGAGGATCGCTATACATTCGGGTGAGTAATCATGAAAGAAAGATCTTGTTCATACTGAGTGTGAAGCAATCCAAACCGTGTGCTTGTTCGGTCTTATGTGTAGATTGTGTGGCATAATTTCGAAATTTAGGATATAAAACCATGAGAGTTTGAGACTCGTGTCCGCCATGAGATCTAATAATTATTGTCTGCTTGAAGAGCATCTTCATTGTTTCCATTCAACCAGACACTCTGGCGATTTGGCTGCTCCTCAAGCAGTCACCTCTGCAGCAGTATTCAGAAGTGTATTCATTCAATACATTGGGCAGATGGAACTTTCCAACCTGCAATGGGATTCAAAGGTATATTGTTCTAAACTGTGCGCTGTATGTAGGATAATGGGTCACGAAAGTCTGGATGTGTGTGCTGCATAACCGCCAAAGTTCTTGCTGGGTCGTGGAAGAATGCCTGGAATGTATAACTCACAAGAAATAGCTCTCACTAGGGGAAAGCAGGCCAGATGACACATTGCTGACACGATCTGCTCAAAATCCAACTGTGTACTTTCGGCAAATGTGGTCCCAAAAGCACACAGTTAGTACACACATCGACACGGTTTCAACCATGCACCCTCATACAACTGTGTAGACTACACAGTTTCCTAGGATGCACGGTTAAAATTGTGTCAATATGCGTACTAACTGTGTACTCCTGGGTCCACACTTGCCGAAAATATGCATTTGGATTGTGAGCAGATTGTGTCAAGACTCTGTCATCTGGCCTGTTTTTTGCTAATGACTGGCAGCGCATGATACACTTTAATAGATCTGTGGCTGGGCACAATGCATATTGAAACTGTGGCACGTCTGGATTACAAATGAATGTGTGCAAATTCTGGCAGAAAAACTCTGTGGTGAAGGCACAAAATTGCAGCTTTGCAAACAACAGTGTTTCCAATTCTGGAGGAGCTCTTTCCACCTGGGTGAGTCACATAAGAAGGAAACTCTCTTTAAGCAGATTACGACATGCACTGGTAGAAAACATCCTGTCTGCGATGCCAGCTGCAATGCCATTTTGACACAAATGGATGCCGTCACAGCGAGTGCGATGGCACAAAAGGGGCTGTGATGGCATCAATTTGTGTCAAAATGGCATCACAGCTGGCATCGCAAACGGGCTGCTTTCTACTGGTGACGCCTATTATTGCAAGCACCACGCCATAACATGGTACGGCATAGTGTAACAAAAGCGCGAGGCTCGAAGATTTCAGCAGCATATTGTTAAATCTGCATCCATGGCCTCAACGTCTTGTAGTGTAGTTGCCAAAGCCATTGACTGCCAAAATGTGCTGCTGTTCTAACATCTGCATGAGCATACTTCATGATAAGCATTGACAAGTCCAACCATGTCCAGGGTAAGCGGAGTCCCCACAAGTGGAGTATATAAATTGCTAGGTTTGCGGAATCATGGAATGGGACACGTGGGCATATGTAGGGGAGGCCATTGGAAGCCGCGTGTCCACATAGGGCGCATTTTGTATGCTAACAAATGCACATACCTTGAGTATTGAATGATACGAGGGCGACTTGTGTGTCGAGTTTGCCCATGCAAAGGAGCTGGTATGTTTATGTTGATGTCCGGAATACGGCATGGATCTAAACACCAATGGCCCACTTGTTGTTCTTGCTTCCTGGGACTTGGATAAAAGAGAGACGCAGAAGTGTTTGATGTCCTGTAAGCAACACTGACAGCTCATCTAATGGCACCAGACTGCAACATGCGCTGCCAGGTGTTTTGGCTCTGAGTATGCACCCCACATACAGCACCAGCACGTTTCTGGTGAAGGCTGACGTATTAGCACGGTCTGGTGAGATTTCTTGTAAGCTCTGCAACGAGCAAAGTCATGCCATCATCCTGGATGGTCAAATAATTGAGAAGTTGCCCACCGCCCATTAGCTGATACCCTGTACGGTGGAGAATCGCCTCTACATGCAACCCCGATTGACGCCTGGCCGTTGCCAAACAGCAAAGAAAACGCCAACACAAAGCCTCGCAGATATCACCCCATGTCATGTCTCTGATTGTTGCGTCAAATTTGAATGCCGATTCTGTCCATTTCAATGGCTGTTCCTGGCCAAACAGGTACAGGAGCAAAGGGTGTTACTGCACAGAGCCAATATACCAGCGCCTGTTGCTGCTCTTATTCCAACTGTCGGTGGTCAGGATCAACCAGAAGATTGCATGACTCAAAGAGTAGAATGCAATGCACTGGATCCACAGTTCTGGAATGGGATCAGGACGGAAAACGAATATTAGGATCAGGAGAGGAAATGCATCCTGCCATGTTGCTGCATTATTTAGAAAGTCTTGCACAGTTGCAGATGAAATATTTATCGTGTGCACCAGTCGTTGGCTGGCATTACGCTTGGTAAATTTGCCTTTAGACTGCATGCTTTTGAGCACATACGTGTCTTATTGTTCACCGCAATAATTCCCCAATCTTGAATATGTCACTCTGTAATGCACGTCGTTCTGAAGAGATTGTTGTGAATTGGCAGAAGAATGCCACAACCGAATTCAAGGACTGTGCTTTTGAGGAGAACAGTGCCCCCTGGGGTGGGACCATGATTGCAGGAGTGAGCATCAAATCAAAGGGATGCACTAAATATGGCAGCATACTCAAAAGCCAGCAGACCACAACAGGCATCAGTGCACAGTAGCAGCAGGAGATGTGCTGGATATGTGTTAGTCTGCAGCTTTGCTAGATCCGCAAACTGTATCCATGTCCCAACCCATGCACTCTGCTGCAGTGTGCCCAGATTTGTCATGCTGTTATTGTTCTTTCCGTTTCTGCCATCCAGGTTTGAGAGCTTGCTAGCTTTTTGCAGCTCACGAATTTGCAAAACAAGTGCATCCTCAAACAAAAGATACCGAACACAAAATGAAAGCATGTTGAGCATCACATGGACCCAATTCCACATGGCACGGCGTTTATGCGCGAGGAACACAGTGTTTGCGTATGGTGGTTCTTGCTTCTCCAAGTAGAGAAAATGGGTAGAGAAAAGGAAAGAAGCACTCCAATTGCTAGTGCCCACACGTGATCCCCAAAATACAGGCTGCTGAAAAAAGCCAGGAATCTCATAGAAAATTCCACAACATGCTACTCTCATCTCCGTAAATCTGCCATCACAATCCACACGAACGGTTCTGCTTCTTTCCATGCTACTAAGGTCTGTGCTCCTAAAACTCTTGCTACAAGGCCAAACACCCTCCACCCACCACCACACAACCTCTTTTGGCCAAACTTTCCTACTCTATATCATAAAGATATCTTAACAGCGCCGCACCAAGATGGAATGTACAATCTCAAAGGTGCTTGTGCCCATTGCTTACCAGCTTTCCAAACCAATTGTGTGTATTTCATTGTGTATGAAAGCTTCCCAGGTGATTTTGTACCAAGGTGTGTAGAAGTTACCCTGTGTGGAGAACAACATGCAGCAGACAAAGTTACACTCAACTGGTGATGTCGACAACTGCTTGGCAAGCCCGAGTAATAGTACAGATAGGGAGGTGTGATTTTCAATCAATTGGATATCAACCGTGGGCACCATCCACAATGATTGAAGAAACAGTGTTGCACTTCATTCTCGTGCTCTGATGACCTTTTGCTCTAACATCGTGTCTGGCAGGACAATGTAAGCATCAGCTTTGCCGGTTGCACCTTTACAAACAACACTGCTGGGAATGATGGAGGAGGACTGTATCTTCTGGTATGCGCATCACGACACTGCATGTTGTTGTTGCATGCTTGGTGCACTCAGCGGGGTGCGTGCATGTCCTTTGGCCTCTGCATAAAGCATGCAAATTTGTTTGCCCAAGGAGCACAGGGGGAAAGGGGGGCCATCTGTGCCAAGGGGAGGATACCATGGACAATCACCATGCGTGCCCAGCAATGCATTGCTGCAGTCACCTTGTAGGCGGCGTTGGCGGCAAACACAGTCTTGAACAGATATTTTGCAGACATGGAAGCATTTCAGCACTCCTGTGATGAGCATTGCGGAGCAGTATATCTTGCCAATGTTGTCGTCTTGCACCAGGCTAGGAAGGGGCTGCGTTGTGTTGACGAAAGATGTGAAATTCAATAGTCAGAATGGCGTGACTGAGATTGAGACACGAGTTGATAATGGATTTCTTGTTAGATTGGTCAACATCTCGTGGACAAATTTCTGTAGCCAGTATCTCTTCGAACACAGATACAACCAGAAAACTGAGGAGAATGTGTGAAGTGACTCTGCTTTGTTTGGCATTTGTGCCTTGAATTCATCTGTTATGCAAAATGTGTGTGTGCTTGTACTTGATTAATGTACAATTGTGGGGCAGCCTTGGCACTGACTGAGAGAACATTTGCATGGCGAATGGCTCTTTCACTGTAGCAATATCAAAGTGACCGCGATGACTTCATTAACAATAAAAACAGAATTACAGATGGCATCTCCAGAATAAACTTTCTTGTGCCAGCGCAAAGCGCAAAAGGTGGCGTCTGCAGGGAGGCACTACTGGACCATACTGATGAGCGATTGCTTGGGGTACAAGACCCCAGCAACAATTGTGCCCATTGCTCTCCCATTTTCCAGATGAATTGTATTGGATTTCTTGTGAACGAAACCTGCCTATGGGATTTGTTATCAAAATCCGTGGAAACCGTTTTACATTGAGAAAACTATGCAAGGGAAACAGCGGGGTACAATCTGTAATGGCCATGACTGTTTGTCAAGTTTGAGTACCGATGCAGATTGAGATGTGCAGTTGTGCAATCACTTCCATGTCAATCATGGATGCCGACTGCAATGGCAATAGAAACTGTGCTGCTCTTCATTCATATGCTCTGATGATCTTTGTTCTTCCATCACATTGGTCAGGACAACGTGAACAGCAACTTTACCAGCTGCATCTTTAGAAAGAACAGTGCTGAGCACGATGGAGGAGCACTGCTGCTTCGGGTAGGCACCCACCGAATAGCATGTTTTGTATTGCAAACGGTGCAAGAGGCTCGTTGCGTTCAGTAGGGTGGGTGCGTGCCCTTGGGTCTGTGCATAAAGCATGAAAATTTGATAGGCCCAAGGAGCGCAGGGGGAAAAGGGGGGCATCTGTGCCAAGGGGAGAATGCCATGGATAGTCACCGTGCATGCATGGGAACACATTGCTGCAGTCGCCATTTGGGTGGTATTGGCAGTAATGCAGTCCTGGACAGGTCATTGACGACAGAGAAACATTTCATCACTGCCATGGTGAGCATACCAGAGCAACACATCATGCCAATATCGTCACCTTTCGAAAGGTTAGGAAGGGCTACGTGATGTTGATGAAAGATGTGAAATTCAGCATTTAGAATGGCACGACTGTGATCCAGGCACGCATATATGATAAAGGCTTGTGTCAAATTGTCCAGCTATTCTGGATGTGTGTCCCACATGACCGCTGATGTCCTTGTCGTGTCACAGAAGGATGCTTGGAATGTAGAACTCACAAGAAATACCACTGGTAGCGCATGATATATTTCAGCAGATCTGTGGCTGGGCACAATACACGTCGAAATTGTGGCACGCCTGGCTTATAAGTGAATGTGTGCGAATTCTGACAGAAAGACTCCATGGTTTGGGCACAAAATTGCAGCTTTGCAAACAACAGTGCTTCCAAGTCTGGAGGAGCTCTTTCCACTTGGGTGAGTCACATAAGAAGGAAACTCTCTTCAAGCAGGTTATTTGCAACACGCCGTGCCATAACATGGTACAGCATGGTGTGACGAAAGCATGAGGTTTGAAGATATCAGCATTGAATTGTTATAAAACTGCATCCATGGCCTTAATATCTTGTAGTGCCATTGCCAACGCCATTGATTGGCAGATGTGCTGCTGTTGTAACATCTGCATGAGCATACTTCATGATAAGCATTGACAAGTCCAACCATGTTCAGGATAGGAGGAGTCCCCATAAGTGAAGTATATCAATTGCCAAGTTTGCGGAACCGTGGAATAAGACACATGGGCAAATGTAGGGGAGGCCATTGGAAGTTAAGGGCCCACATAGAGCGCATTTTGTATGCTACCAAATGCACATACCTTGAGTATTGAATGATACGAGGGCAACTTGTGTGTCGATTTTGTTCATGCCAAGGGTCTGCTATGTTTACGTTGACATCCAGAATATGGCATGGAACTAACCACCAATGGCCCACCTGTTGTTCTTGCTTCCCGGGACTTGGATAAAAGAGAGACGCAGAAGTATTTGATGTTCTGTGAGCAACACTGGCAGCCGATTTAATGGCACCAGACTGCAACGTGTGCTGCCAGGTGTTTTGTCTGTGAGTATGCACCCCATTTACAACACCAGCACGTTTCTGGCAAAGGCTGACGTAATAGCCCGGTCTGGTCAGATTTGTTGTAAGCTCTGCAACGAGCAAACTCATGCCATCATCCTGGATGGTCAAAAATTTGAGGAGTTGCCCACCACCCATTAGTTGATACCCTGTCTGGCGGAGAATCGCCTCTACATGCGTCTCCGATTGACGCCTGGGAGTTGCTAAAACAGCAAAGAAAATGCCAACACAATGCCTTGCAGATATCACCCCATGTCATGTCTCTGATTGTTGCATCCCGTTTGAATGCCCATTTTGTCCATTTCAATGGCTGCTGCTGGCCAAACAGGTACAGGAGCAAAGGGTGTTACTGCACAGAGCATATGCCAACACCTGTTGCTGCTCTTATTCCAACTGTTGGTGGTCAGGATCAACCAGCAGATTGCATGACTCAAAGAGTAGAATGCAATGCCCTAGTTCTGGAATAGGATCAAGACGGAAAGTGAATAGTGGGATCAGGGAGGAAATGCATCCTGCCATGTTGCTGTGTTATTATATTTCCTCCGTCCCAGATTAATTGTCGTCTATGATTTTGGAGCATTATTTCTTCATTATGCTCGCATCTGTTTTCAATGAAATTTTGGCTGTAGTTGTGTTTTTAAGTCGGAAATACACCATGAAAATTTCAAGTCAATCCATTAAGTACTGAGGATTTGGCAGTGCTTTGTATCAAGGCTCTTTTAATATAGTAAATCTCAATATTTGCGGTCAAAAATGACCAAATTTTACCTTCGCCTTGCGCTCAAAAGGGTTATGTCTCACTTTTTCTTCTTGAAAATTGATAGCCAAGGGTTTTGAGATGCAATCTTTTTTATTTTGATCTTTTTTTAAATTTTGAAGCAGTCCTCATAACAAATTTAGCCTTTCAAATAGACGACAATTAATTTGGGACGGAGGAAGTATTATATATTATAAAAAGTCTTGCACGATTGCAGATTAAATATTTATCGTGTGCACCAGTCGTAGGCATTACCCTTGGTAAATTTGCTTTTAGACTGCATGCCTGCATGCACACACGTCTTATTGTTCACAGCAATAATTTTCCAATCTCGAATATGCACGTCGCTCTGAAAATATTGTCGGGAATTGGCAGGAGAATGCCACAACCGAATTCAAGGACTGTGTGTTTTGAGGAGAACAGTGCCCTCTGGGGTGGGACCGTGATTGCAGGAGTGAGCATCAAATCAAAAGGATACACTAAATATGGTGGTATACTCAAAAGGCAGCAGACCCCAACAGACATCAGTGAACAGTGGCAGGAGGAGCTGTCCTGGATATGTGTTAGTCTGCAGTTTTGCTAGATCTGCAAACTATATCCATGTTTCAACCCATGCACTCTGCTGCAGTGTGACCAGATTTGTCATGTTGTTAATGTTATTTCCATTCCTGCCATCCAGATTTGAAAGCCCGCTAGTTTTTTGCACCTCATGAATTTGCGAAACAAGTGCATCCTCAAACAAAAGATACCAATCACAAAATAAAAGCCTGTTGAGCATTGCATGGATCCACTTGCAAATGACGCGATATTGGTGCACGAGTAACACAGAGTTTGCATATGGTGGTTCTTGCTTTTCCAACTGGAGAAAAAAACTCAATGAGAAGATAAGAGGAAAAAATCACTCCAATTGCTAGTGCTCACTTCTGATCCCCAAAATACAGGCTGCTGAAAAGAGCCAAGAATCTCATAGAAGATTCCATAACATGCTACTCCCATTTCCATAAATCTGTCATCACAATCCACACCAACGGTTCTGCTTCCTTTCATGTTACTAAGGTCCGTGCTGCTGAAATTCTTGCTACAAGGCCAAACACCCTCCACCCACCACCACACACCCTCTTTTGGCCAACCTGTCCTACTCCACATCATAAAGATGTCTTAACATGTACAATCTCACAGGTGCTTGTGCCCATTGCTTACCAGCTTTTCAAACCAATTGTATGTATTTCATTGTGGATGAAAGCTTCCCAAGTGGTTTTATACCAAGGTGTGTAGAAGTTACCCTGTGTGGAGAACAACATGCAGCAGACAAAGTTACACTCAACTTGTGATGTCGACAACCGCTTGGCAAACCTGAGTAATAGTACAGATTAGGAGGTGCAATTTTCAATCAATTGGATATCAACCATGGGCACCATCTGCAATGATTAGGAAAAACAGTGTTGCACTTCGTTCTTGCGATCCGATGACCTTCTGTTCTAACATCATGTTTGGCAGGGCAACGTGAGCATCAGCTTTGCCAGTTGCACCTTCACAAACAACACTGCTGAGAGTGATGGAGGAGCATTGTATCTTTACGTACGCACCCCTTCATAAGCTGTTTTGCACATGTGACAAGTGCAATGCTCCCATTTGCAGAGAGGTACCACAGTGGACTATTGTACTAAGCGATTGCTTGCGATGTAAGACACTTCAATGCTTGTGCCAGTTGCTCGAGAGCTTTCTAAATGAATTACTTCCTCCGTCCGGAAATAGATGAAACAGTTTGGAAAAGTCAAATTACAACACCAGGATGAATCCAAACGTCAAAAATAACATCAGATTTGAAAAGATTACGTCCCAAAACCTTAAGAACCACTTTTGTCCGAAATAAATGCAATCATTTAGTCCATTTCACAAGCGTCCAAAATGCGCCGCCCTTTTGCCAGAAATCGGCGGTCCACGTAACGCGCCTGAGCCATCGTTTCTGTCCGCCCCGCCCTCCTGGCGCCTTTGTGTGGGACCCCGAAGTCGTTGCCTCCTGGCGCTCAAGCGCGCTTTCTTGGACACTAAAAAGAGCATGCCACACGTGCTCAAGCTGCTCGGGATCGAGGCGAAGGCAGAATTGATGGCAGCAATGATGCCGCCCAGGTTGGCCCCAGCTTTGACTTCTTCTGCCCGTTGCTGGAGGCTATGAAACAGACCAAGATCTAATATGTTAAGATTGGGGCTATATCTTGATTCTAAAGCCATCCTTCAAGCACTCTGCTTGAAGTTCCCTTGTATGCTTTCTGTCATGTGAGGCTTGGCCCCGTCCATCTAAATCACGATGGTGGTCTTGGCGTGCCAGTAGGCAGCCCTTATTGCAGGAAAAACGCTCGTTTTCATAAGCTGCAGGAAGGCTGCAGCGTCCACGTTGATGGGCTGAAGGATCTGATCGCTGGCTGCTCGATTCTTGGACGATCTTTGCGCGCATCTGGTGGTGATGGATGGCCATATGCCCAATAGGCCGTCACACACCGTCCCATCAGATCGTTTGTGCGGCTGGCCAACAGCCGCTAGAAACATAATCTTGGGTATGAACTCCTTGTTCTTTGCTGTGGGAGCCAATTGGCTTCGTTTTACAACAGCCACCCACGCCACCCATCAGATTGGGCATAAAACCACCTTTCGTCTATGCGAATCCAATGGGTGCACAGGGCAAACACAAATTGCCTCCCCTCCGGCTGGATCCGATTGATCAAAACGCAACGTCTGCAGCTTCTGCTGGGCTGTAAGGCTGGGATAGATCCGCAAGGCACACCTCATGTCTTTCTTTCGTTGCAAGAATTCACGAATGGTCGTCTTGCTTGAATTCGTCAATTGTGCGACCCACCAGACAGATGGCCACTGGTACTGTGGGATCTTCCTAATCTCTTCTGCAGGCTCTTCCAAGGGATTCCTTTTCCTCCCGTAGTGCCCCTTTCATTGCCAGCTGAGGTCGATGCCGTCCCCTTGCTCCGTTTATTCACAGAGTTTCCACGCCATGCGCCAAACTGTGGTCCTACTAGGCCCGAATCTGTCGGTCGCATTGATGATCGAACAGTACGTAGCTCGATCTTGGCCGCCTTGCAGCTTTATAACAGCCGCAGCAACGCTCAGTCTGAGTGGCATCTCGACCTCTACCCTTGTAGCTCCGTGGGAGCCATGGAGAGGGGCCCCCTTCTGAGGCACCATGTCCGGCGAGACCTTGACAACCTTCATATTTTGGGCCAGATTGACAAGGATTCGCAGTGCTGCCATGTAGCCGGTACTTATCCATTGTGGACAAAAACTTGACAACGCTTATTGTACATATAGGTAGTGCTTTGATCAAAATTTTGAAATGAAAATGACGGGTGGGTGATACAATTCTAGCCTATCAAGCAAATTGTTTCATTTTACTCCGGATGGAGGAAGTACATTTAACTCCTTGTGAACGAAGCCTTCCTAAGGGCTTTGTTACAAAGGTACATGGAAGCCGCTTCCTGTGGAGGACAATATGCAGGGTGCCACCCAGTCTACGATGATAACGGTTCTTCTTGCCTAGCTTGAGTACCGCTGCAGATCAGGAAGTACAGTTTTGCAACCAATTTGACGTCAGCCATGGATACCTGGTCATAATGGTGAGGAAAGCAGCGCCGCGTTTCATTCACGTACTCTGATCATCGTCTCTTCTTCCATCACGTTTGGCAGGGCAACACAACCGGCAGCTTCACCAGCTGCACGTTTACAGACAACAGTGTTGAGAGCGATGGAGGAGCATTGTATATTTACGTAAGCATCCCTTCAAATTGCATGTCCTTTGCTGTATGCAGTGCAATAGGCTTGATGCACTCAGCAGGGCAAGTGCATGCTCTTGAGTTTCTGTACAAAGTACAACAACTTATGAGCCTATAAGAGGACAAGGCACAACGGATGACATCTGTGCTGAGGGAAGGATATCATAGACTGTCACCGTGTGTGCCCAGTAGTGCATTGCAGCCGTCGTCATATAGGAGGCATTGGCGGCAAGTACAGTCTTGAGCAGATACTTTGCAGACACAAAGACATTTCAACATTCTCATGATGAGCATTGCGGAGCAATTTGTCATGCCAGTATTGCCGTCTTGCACCGGGCTAGGAAGAGCAGCGTGATATTGATGAAAGATGCGAAACTCAATTGTCAGAATAGCATGACTGCGATGAAGACACGAGTTGACGAATAACTCTTTGCCAAATTGGTAAATATTCCGCAGAAAATTTCCTGTAGTCAGTATCTCTTCGAGCACAGATACGACACGAAAACTGAGGAGAACGTGCAAAGTGACTCTATTTTGTTGGGTGTTCGTGGCTTGAATTCATTTGCTATGCAAAATGTGGCTGTGCTTGTGCTTGATGTATATAGAGTTGTTGGGCAGTCTTGGAACTGACAGAGAGAACGCTTTGCATGGCGAATGTTTCTTTTACTGTAGTTTTGATGCTTTCAAAGTGGCCGCAATGACATCATTTACAATACAAACACAACTACAATTGGCATCACCAGGATAAACTGTCTTGCACCGATACAAAGTGCAAAGGGTGGCGTCTGCAGAGGGCGCCTGGCACTACTGAACCATTGTGATAAGCGATTGCTTGGGGCACAAGACCCCAACCACCACTGTGCCCGTTGCTCTTCAATTTTCCGAACGAACTGTATTGGATTTCCTGTGAATGGAGCCTGCCTATGGGCTTTGTTACTAAGCTATGTGAAAGCCGTTTCACATTGAGAACACTATGCAGGGGGCACAGAGGAGCACAATCTGTAATGGCTCCGATTGTTTGCCGACTTCGAGTACCAATGCAGATCAGGATGTGAAGCTTTGCAATCACTTGCGTGTCAATCATGGATGCAAGCTATAATGTCAAAAAAACTGTGCTGCACCTCATTCATGTGCTCTGACGATCTTTTGTTCTTCCATCACATTGGTCAGAACAACGTGAACAGCAACTTCACCAGCTGCGCCTTTAGAAAGAACAGTGCTGAGCACGGTGGAGGAGCACTGCTGCTTCGGGTATGCACCCATCAAATAGCATGTTTTGCATTGCGCACAGTGCAAGAGGCTCGTTGCTTTCAGCAGGGTGGGTGCATGCCCTGGGGCCTGCGCAAAAAGCATTAAAACTTGTAGGCCCAAGGAGGACAGGGGAGAAAGGATGGCATCTGTGCCAAAGGGAGAATGCCGTGTATAGTCACCGTGCGTGCAAGGCAAAGTATTGCTGCAGTCGCCATTTTGGTGGGATTGGCGGCAATACAGTTCTGAACATATCTTTGACCATAGGAAAAAAATCAACAATGCCATGATGAGCATAACAGAGCCAAACATCGTGCCAATATTGTCACATTTTCGCCAGGTTGGTAAGGGCTATGCGATGTTGATGAAATATGTGAAACTCAGCATTTAGAATGGCACGACTGTGATACAGGCACGCGTCCATGACGAAGATTGGTGTCAAATTGATCAGCAGCTCGTGGACAAATTCCTGTAGTCAGCGTTTCTTCAACATAGATGCAATAGCGAAACTGAAAAGAACGTGTGAATCTGTTTTGTTGGGCGTTCGGGGCTTGAGTTTATTTGCCATGTAAAATTGTGTGTGTGTGTGTGTGTGTGTGTGTGTGTGTGTGTGTGTGTGTGTGTGTGTGTGTGTGTGTGTGTGTGTGTGTGTGTGTGTGTGTGTGTGTGTGTGTGTGTGTGTGTGTGTGTGTTGTTGTTGTTGTTGAAATCCGGTTTTATTACATTAACCGGGCTCCGCGGCAACTGAGGCCATGTGGAGCCATCTGAAGCCATGTTCTGTTTTTAGTGCCAGCTCTGTCTCACTCCACTGTCCGTGTTTTAGATCAGAAAACCCCCAGCCCGAGAAGAACGCCCGCGCTCAGAACTCCTGAGCCACCCCAGACGACCGCACCAGCAAAGAAAAAAAAAAAAAAAGAAGGGAAAAAGAGAGAAAGAAAACAAAAGAAAAGACCCCACACAGTAGAGAAGGGACCGCCATGCACAGCCCTCTCCCTGGTCCACATCATCCTCGTCCTCTATCACATAAGCCTCCTCCGACTCCTCGACATCCCGGTCAAGCCTCCTCAACATCCTCGTCCTCACTGCTGTCCTCGTCCTCCTCCGCGTCCACGTCGACCGCCCCAGCTCGTCCCAGGGCCGCCCGTCCCTCCTGCTCCCGGTGCAGCGTGGCCTCAAGGTCATCCCATCGCCTGTGTCTCCTCCTGGTCTCGCAAAGGAAGCGGGAAAGCCAGAGCCGGCCCCAGCTGGATCCCGTTAGGAAATCCCACTCCCACCCCGGGCAAGCCTCCCCAGCCTGTCGCGTCCGGCCGCTCCACTCCTCGCGAAGCCAAGATGTGAGGCTCTCTCGAAGGTAGCTGAAACGGGTGCAGTCAAGAAGGAGATGCGCCCTGGAGTCTGGGCACCCACACTCGTCGCAGAAGGGCGAGTCCGTCAGACGAAACCGTGCCAAGTAGACGCGTGTAGGGTAGTGTCCTGTCAAGAACTGCGCAACCAATGCCACAGCGTATCGCGAGGGCAGGGCGCGGGTCCAGCGGAGATGAGAACGGAAGACCACATCCTCGGTGGAGTCCAGGACCGTCCCGTCCAAGGTCCTCTCCTGCCTCCTAGCCGTGTCTTGGTACCACCGGCAAATCTCCCGCTCCAGCTGGCGCTTGTTACACCACGTGTCCACAAGCGGAGAAGGACTGTCGCCCTGAGCTGCCCTCCTCGCCGCACTGTCCGCCAGCTCATTCCCAGCCACCCCACTATGTCCAGGGGCCCACCAAAACCGCACCTGCATACCAGCCTCCCAGAGAGCCTGGTGAAGCGCCAAAGTGGTCCACACCGACTCACGACAGCGTCGCCAATGAGAACCGGTCAGTGCCAGCAGTGCAGCCTGTGAGTCCGTGATGAGGGTGGCACTGCCCGGGGAAGGCGTCGACTGTAGCTGCCGGAGAGCCCCCTGAATGCCCCCTACCTCCGTATCAGTACTGGCGAGGAGCGGGCCCATGGGGAGGAGGAGGGTGTGAGATGGATGTGTAGCAGGAAGCTCGTCATGATCATCCCGGAAGAACACCGCAGCCGCCCCATTCCCCCCCCCCTCCATGACTGATCCGTCAGTGAAGATGCACACTCCCCCGCCAGCCTCCATGCAGCTGTCGATGCGATCCTGCGCCTCATCTCTGGCGAGGAAGTCGCAGGGGATCTGGGGAGGGGCCTCCCAAGGGGGGCGGATCCAAAAACATGCGCGGTCCACCCTCTCTAAACCCTCAACCACCTGGGGGTGCGCACGCCTGAGGGCCCTCAGCTCCCTCCTCGCCAAGGCCGCTGTGGAGCACCGTGGGGTGCGGCTGCATCCCCCGTCGTCATCTTCAATGCCTAAGGAAGTCCGGCCATACACCCGCTGCCTGAGCACGAATTGAAGGATGACGTATCGGATGTGAAGATCAGCGGGAAGCCACCCACACGCCGCGATGGCCTTCACCGTGCTCGTAGTCCTGAGAAGGCCAAGGGTGATGATCGCAGACATCCAAAGAACCCTGTCCAGCATGTCCAGCCTGGCCTGCGTCCTGACCACACTGCCCCACGCCACTGCCCCGTACCAGAGACGAGGAAAAACCGTTGCCCCCACTAAAGTGGAGACAACCGTCGGGTGCAGGCCCCAATGTGTAGCACAGAGCTTCCTGATGACTCGAAGACGTTGAAGGCAAGCATTGCAGGTGACCTCCAGGTGCTTCCGCCAGGTCAGCCTGCTATCGATCCAGACTCCCAGGTATTTAATCTCATCCACCTTGGGAATGGTCCGGCCGCCCATAGTCAAGTGTATCGGCTCCACCCTCCTCCGCAGGGTGACGTCCAGAGCCTTGCACTTGGCCGCGTCGAAGATCAGGCCCCATTCCTCGCTCCAATCTGCGATGAAGTCCAATGCAGCCTGCACCCTGCCCGGCGTGCCCTCAGTCGACGAGACAATGTCCCAAATGAGAACATCGTCTGCAAACGCCGATACGTAAATCCGCTGCTTCAGCCCCTCCAGCAGATCATTAATAAAAATAATGAACAGCAAGGGGGAGAGCGGCGAGCCCTGGGGCACCCCCACTCTGACCTGAACTGGAACCTCGAGATCGTTGATGAGGAGGATCGCTGCGCGCTCGGAAAGAAACCCCCTGATCCAGGCCACCAAATACTGGGGCACATCCCACCTCATGAGCTTCCACAGCAGGGCGGTGTGGTCGACAGAGTCATAGGCCGCCTGGATGTCCAGCGCCACGGAGGTGCAGCGATGTCCCCTCTGGAGCGCCATGTGTGCGGCATTCACAAACCGCCAGAGCGCCAACTCGGTGGCCCTAGACTGCCTGAAGCCCTGCTGGTGATCGCTGAGGAGCTGCCTGGTCTCCACAATATAAGACAGCCTGTCTGTGACCAGCCCCTCCAACACCTTGCTCATGGTGTTGATGAGGGCGATGGGCCGATAACCCTTGGCCACAGACAGATCCCCCCCAGGCTTGGGGATCGGGACCACCTTGGCAGCCCTCCATGAAGCCGGGTGCGTGCCCGAGCGAATCAGGCCATTAAAAATGGCTTGAAGCACTGGAGTGATGCTGTCGCTGCACTCCTGAAGACACTTGGCCAGGATGCCGTCCGCTCCCGGCGCGCTGACCGCCCTCATCTCAAGGATCCGCCTCCGGACCTCAGACTCCTGGATCAGAGGAAAATCCCCCCACTCCGTCGCCAGCCATGCGTCAATCTCCGCTCTCCTAGTCGCAGTCCGGTCTCTGAACTCCTGCGAAGACGGGGCCCTAGGGAAGAAGCGTGCCTGGAGCACGCTGGCCTTGTCTGAGTCCTCAACCGCCCACTGCTCTTCGTCCGTCTGGAGATCTGCCACCTGAATCCTTCTGCGGGGCTTGAGGATCCGCTGAAGCACTGGCCACATGTCCTCATGATTGACGGACTCACAGAATCGTCGCCATGTAGCCGCCTTCGCCTTCTTAACCTCCCGAGTAAATTCCTTGCAAGCCCGGCAGTATAGTCCCCTGTCGTGGTCAGTGTCAAGCCGGTCCGCCCTGTTCCTGAGGTGTTTCATACGTCGTCGCAATTCTGTGAGGTGAGGGCTCCACCAAGGCTTGGACGCCCAGCAGACCCTCTTCTCTGGGACATGCTCCTCGATGGCACCCTGCAGCACCTCTGTGAGGATCGTCGTCAGTCTGTCAGCCTCCTCCCGAATCTCCTCCCTCGACGACGACCGCGCATCAGTGCTGCCATCGTGGTCGGACGCCCGCTGAACTCCCCGTGCCCTGCATTCCCGAGCCACCGCCGCACTGAATTGGGGCCAATCCACCCCACTCCAGTCCTTGCACCTGTAAACACGGTTGCTGATGGGGGAGTGGGCCACGGAGAAGCGTATGGCGCGGTGATCAGAACCAGAGAAAAAATCCTGATCCACTCGCCAATCCGCCAAGCCCGAAGCAGCACTGCGGGTAGCCAGAGTGACATCGATCCAGGACTTGTCCCCCCGGTCAGACACGAATGAAGGCGGGGCGTCTGGGTCGTTGATCACCTCCAGATTGTGAAGCATGATAAGCTCCTCCACGGCCTGCCCCACCGCGTTGGTGCGGACATCCTCCGGCCCCCAAAAAGGGCTGTGACCGTTGGCGTCCATGCCAAGCACCATGCGGGGGGAGCGGCTCTGTGCCCAGACCACCGCCCGGCGTAGCTCCTCCAAACCCTCCCCCCACGTGTGACGGATGTAGGCAGAGACGATCACCGTAGACCCAGAAGGCCCCAAGAGCTCGGCTGCAGCGATCCTGGGTCCAAAAGGTTGGACCGTCTTGAACCTCATGGAATCCCTGAGCAGGATCGCCGCAAGGGGGTGCGTAGAGTCAGTGCCCCGCGCCACCACCAGCCGGAATCCTGGGAGGCCCGTCCGCCCCAAGGCCACCGACCGAGGTGGATCCTGGATGAGCAGGACGTCCACAGCCGAACCCTTGTCGACGATCTCTTGATGTGTCAGCGCCCATGTCGTCTCACTCCGTCGACAATTCAGCTGTAAAAAAGACAAAAGCCTGCCCTCCCCACCCCGGACACCTCTTTGAATGGAGGTGCCCGCCTGCCCGACCTCAGTCTCTGTCATTGGGCGGGTGGGGGTGCGAGACACAAGCACCCGGCTGCTCATCCCTCATCAGTGCACGCCCCCGAGGTGCATGGGGGGCGATCGTGCAGTCACGCGTCTCATGCACGCCCCCACAGCTCCTGCAGCGCGGCGGGTTGCGGCAGAAGCGCGCAATGTGACTCCCCAACTGGCCACAGCGAAAGCATCGCCGCGGCGCAGGTTGGAAAGGCCTGGCAGGGGACCAGCCGAAGTTGAGTACCACCCCACCATCCTTCAGAATCGCCTCAACCAGCGCGGTAGAAGCCGAGATCTTCACTGCCGTCGAAGGCGTCCAACCCTCCACTGCAGCAGCGGATCTGCCCTTGACGCGCCGATTCAAGCGTTCAACTTGGATGTCCTGCAGATCCGCCTTGGCCACTCCATTCCAGCGGCTGGCGTTGTCGGCGGCCAGCTCTCGCGCAAGGTCAGAGAGGGAGCGGGAAAGGGGGACCCCGCTGAGCACCAAGGACGCGCTCATGAGCCGGCGGCGGGCATCTTCTGCACGCTCCCACCGCCCAAACCCAG
>CAJHUC010001157.1:0-66196 GCA_905146915.1 Ostreobium quekettii
GGGAACATTTTGCTGGGTGCTGTTGCTGGATTGAAGCTGGAGTGGAACTCAATGTGGGGTTAGCTGTGCAAAGCAGCCAAGGCAGGGTCTGTTCCACCTGGATTGTTAACATCGTTAGTGAGTTGTAGGACTACATAGGTGACGCTTTGGGAGGATAGCAGCACAGTGCAGATTTACATTCTTTCTGCCTGGGACCTTACATGGAGTCAGGTGGGGTGAGCAGTAATAATGCATGAGAGAGGATAACGAACGAACAATGTTGTGTTGAATTGGCACAATTCACTGGTTCGCTTCTGCCAAATATGTTCGCCATCCAAGCAAGGACCTTGTATTTTCCTGGAAATATTGCCTTCGCGTTCACCAACTCTACACGTCCATTTGTCTAGTTTGCAGAATGGAAAACGAGTAGTCACACCTCTCCGCGAGTGTCTTCAACGTAGCTAACGCCTGGGGCCTGGTACTTTTTAGGTGGCACTTGTAGCCGGTGCAACAGAGTTCCAGCCATCTAAAAGAATCCGATATTCATTGAGGCACCTCCAGGAGCAAGCTGTCACAAACTAGTCCAGTATTGTGGTCCCTGGGTGCTCCCCCTTGCACACAGCAAGAGGCCCCTGTCACCCCTTGTAAATCATGCCGCAATCCCTTCTGGCTTTCGGCAACTCAACGTCATCATGGCTTCGAAAGCCTAGAAGGCCTTGAAATGTTCGAGGGGACTCCTCCCACTTTGTCGATTTGAAGCTTTGCAAGCTTCGCTTCTGCAACGAGATTCGCTCCGGAATCGACACTCCCAAGGGCGACTCACTGTTTTGATCTTGCTGCTTCCACTGGCTTATACTCACATCAGGATCGCGTCCCATGGCTTCATGAGTTCTGGATGTCGTGTCGTCATTGCAGGAATTTGCAGTGTGCGGCAGATGGGCGGCCTTGGGCGAGTCTTTGATTCGGAGCAATTTGCATCTGAAGGCAACCCTGGATGTGAAAAATAGACGGTTTGCCACCAAAGCGCCTTCACCATGCCCGCAGTTGCATGGGTGCAATGACAGGCTCGAACAAATTTGCAAGATGCGGTGTACCATACAAAGGACGGGGCACCTGCATTTTATAAATATGCTGCCACAAAGGTGCATTCAGAAGATCGACTGCCCGAGCAGCCACATAATGAGCGCCGTTTCATTAGGTAGATCAATTGTCTCAAGGCCTCTGGCGATTGCTCTCCATTTCAACAGAATGATTGGTTGTATTGGATGGCCCGAGCAGACCGCCACTGCAAAAAAGTACTTCTGCAAGACGTAATAATGAAGCTCATGAATTTCTCCGATAGACACTGAAGTTGTTTGACCTGTGTTGGTTCACTGTGTGCCTGTCTGATCGCACTTGTTTTTGTTTGGAGCAACAGGCGCGGGCCCTCGTATATGCCAATAGGAAAGCCACCGAATTGTGCACAAACAATAGCTGGCCATGGGCGCGTGTCACACGAGGAACTGACCGCATGTTTCATGCATGCATCCCAATGGATAACACAAGACACCCTCACAAATGTAACATTGTTGGTTCTGCCTATGTCACTGTCCTAACAACTTGGCTAATTGCAAGTTAACAATGTTGATGAAGATGCCAGGTAGGTGAAGTGGGCTTGCAGATGCTAATGGCTGGCTGACCACATGCAGAATGACACTCATTGTATCAAGATGATATATGGGGTAGTGCTGCATGAAGAGCCAGTAGCATGAACTGCGCAGTACTCCCCAAGTTTCTTAGGGCACGATGCAAGGTACAAGGCAGAGGTATTGGCATTACCATACTCGTTGCTTGGCATTAGATTACTCCACAGGGCGGTCTGAGAATAGGCACAATCAAGCACTTTTCCGTATCCGCATCTTGAGATTGCACAAGGGTGCATCGCGTCAAGTTTTCACGATGTCCAATTCTCAGGGTTTCCCGAGTTCTGCATTTCAATGCACATCTCAATCTATTTGCTTGTTGTTAAGTTTAGCCAATTGACTGATGAATCAAACTGCTCCTTAGAATGCTCACAAGAAGCACAGACTCCACACTTATCGCCAGTCCAATTGCGGCAACATGCAGCCTCGCAAAGGTAGCTCCCCCATGGAGCTCCGGTGTAAATACAACCAACTATCATGTTAATGATTTTCTGCCAAGCACGACGTTGGGTGGGTGCGCATCGGCCAATCTGGGCCATTCCACCTCTTGGGACAGTTTTAGAACCATCACACGGCTGGCTTTTGTTGTTGTGATTTAGTTGATTTTAATTTTTTTGTTGTATTTTCTGGATCACAACATATTGTTGTTGGGACCAAACGTTTGGGAAGAATTGGGTAGGTTTCATTCTCTCTTCAATTCCTAAGAATATGCAGACATTGTCTGAGATACTAGCTTCTGCTGGATTTCTTGGAAATGTCTTAGAGTTCTGCGGATTCGAGGTGTATTCATTGCCTAACATGGTGTTAAAATGGGCCCACCAAACATTAACTCTTAATTTGGTTGTATTTAGCGAATGTGCTATCTGATTATAATGAACTTGTTCTAGTTGCCTCGCTCCCCGTTTCCAGTAGTCCTAAGCACACTCCGAAGGCGCCACCCCTCGGGGGTGGGTCGCGGTGGTGCACAACATCTGGTTTCAGAGCCAGGACCCCTCTCTCACCCCTCACTGTCCATCCCTATCCATTTGCCCCTCGATCGACCTCTCCAAGGGGAGCATCCATGCTGGAACAGGCTGCCCCGTGGTGGCCTCGTTTTCAAGGATGGCGGGCCGAATGAAGCCGGTCGAGGAGCCCCAATCAATGGAGATGGTGCACAAGCACCTGGTGGAGTGAAGCCACTTTGCGCCAGCGTAGTGGCGTGGCGTGTGTAATGGCATACTGCACAGCAACCGGCTATGGGTGCCGTGAGTGAGAGGCCACTTCCTGTGAAGCACCATGGAGGGCGGCACTTGGATAGAGGTGGCCCCTCTGTCCGTCCACAACAGAATTTGGTTGGCTCTGTTAAATTCCGTACAGTCAACGGAATCCGTGAGCGGGCCACAGAGAGAAAAAGTGTCCAACAGAAACGGGCGGGGCCATGCTGACGTCAGCATAGACGGCTACAAAAATCCACACAACCTTCCAGAATGGAACCATAACAACAGAGTGGAACAGAATGGAACCGTAACATGTGGTTCCATTCTGGAAGGTTGTGTGGATTTTTGTAGCCGTCTATGCTGACGTCAGCATGGCCCCGCCCGTTTCTGTTGGACACTTTTTCTCTCTGTGGCCCGCTCACGGATTCCGTTGACTGTACGGAATTTAACAGAGCCCGGGCCACAGCCCACGGATAACAGCCCCCCATAACGGAACCGCTGACCGGATCACAGAAGTCAACCCCATCAGACGTTGCATCTTTCTTACTTGTTTAGGCTGACATACAAGGGCCTGATTCACAGTCATTTGCTATTTCCATTGGAAACTTTCCAAGGGCCTGCCTTTGGAGTTATTGGCAGTTAGCAATTGCAGGCCAGTCAGCCTATTTGGCCCTCAACCAGAGAAACGAAGCACACGCCAGTCCAGAACATGGACCGAGTGTTCCATCGTGGCGGGATTCGAAAACTATGTGCCAATGCATGCAGAAAATAGTACGGGAATGAAGATTTGGGTGCAGAGGCGCATGACAGGGAACTGATTTTCCTAAAGATGTTGAATGGCCATTGTGTGTGACTGCCTTATATGGCTGGTGAGTCACGGCCACATATATCTACTCTAGAGAATACGCCCAATCCAGATCCCCAAACAAAGGGATCCCAATGACACACAACAACCCACTACTATCCCAGCTGCAAATGCACAGGCCAGCTGAAAATTGATTGGGCTGGTGACCGAACCAGCAGTCACACCTGTTGCAGGCAATGACACGTTGGGTGCTGCTTCCCTTTCCCGACTGTTCTGGAAACGCCTTATGCGCTCAGAGTTCCACAGGAAATTCAATTGTCCTTTCAATCTGGATATCTCCCTGGCCAGACCGGCAAGCTGGGAGGATTCCCCGCGCATAAATGACAGCAAATTGCTCCTCAATTGGTTGAACACCCGATTGAATGCTCTCGTAAGGCGCGCAGAAATGACAGGACCACAAATGAGTAAATTTGCACTGAATAGTGTCAGGAATAGACCACCTGCAACTTTCCAGAATTTCAACAACTGGTCAGTGTTGATGAAAATGCCCAGCCAATCCTTTGGGCTGATACCTTGACTACGTACAGTGCCCAAAGATATTAGCACATCATCAGCATACACCTTCACGTCCAGTTTATCTTTGATTTAGGAGAAAGATCTTATGACAACGTGTGAACTACTTCTCAATCACTTTCTCTGACAGCTCACTCCAACTCTTTCGCAGCTGGCGAATTTGACTCCTGGTTAGGGATTGCTTCTGAGCGTCCTGTGTGTTTCTCTGTAGATTGTCCTTCACAGGAGCTGGGGGACACTCTACACTTCCGGGCTTAGATGCAGGCGTCAGCACCTGAGGGGGGCAGTTGAATCTGTCCTCTTTCTTTTCGATGTGACTCATGCCCTTTGATCCCTCATTGAGCAAGATTTAAACTATAATAGACGGGTTTTGTATGTTCTTAATATTGCAGCTAATTTGCACTACGTCCAACCTCTGTTTCCCTTCAGTACTGGACCTTCCTGAGGCAGTACTGTGTCAGCTTCGGATTGACCTTTACTGATCGCGCAATTGACTCAACCTTACCTTATAATGATTACTTACCTCCCTGTTTTGTCGTTTCTAGCCGCGCTCAGATTGATTCCCACCTCAATGGATCAAAACATCAATAGCCTTTTCGAAAGGCTTTCAGGGTCGCCGTATATATTATTTATATTTATGAACTCAGTGCTTTAGTCTTCACTACTGTACTTTAGTGGGAGCCCCGAAGGCTTCCCCACTAAGTACAGGGCCGGATCTGGGACCCCGCAGGTTTCCCCAGTGGATCCGGCCAAGAGTCCTTACTGAATTGATAGACGGTTTGGGGCCCCGCAGGTTTTCCCAATAGACCAGTCTATAATCAGTAAAATGACTCTTTAAATGAGACAAAGATTGAGAAAATGAACTCCGAAATTAATTACACCGTGACCCTCCACGGGCCACAACCTATACTACAAAGAGCGGTTCAAGTTTTAGTTTACCAAGTCCCTCCGCCTATTGGCTTTGGGGCTGGCCACTTCGGAGTCGGAGCCGCTTGTTCAAATGGGGTTCTGCCCCGCTATTTATAGCCCGCAGCGGCTGTCCCTACGCCAGGAATATTCCCTGAAAGATTCCGACCAGACCCAGCTAAGTTCCCGGATCATCCCTTCCTTTCTCCCTCAGCTTCCCGTTCAATCTTCTGATCATCAGCATGTCTATATCATGGGAGTATGCTGATCCCATAACCGCCCAGGTTCAAGGCACTCATAGCCCATGTCATCTCTCACAAAGCGTCCAGATCCATTATTCACTACAATTTAATCCACTACATCGTCAATATTATCTTTCTCTATTATTACCCGTCACTTTCTATTATCCAGTTCATCATATTTATCCGTTCATGTCAAATCAATCACTCATACCAGGTCACTTCAGTGATACTTCGGATCACAACATGAACTGCAAGCTTATTTTGATCCACTCAGATCACACAACCACTTCCCCATAACGTCACCTCAGTTCAGGGCATTCTATGTATGATCCTCCAACCGCCATCTTCGCTGTCCGACCCCGATCGCCTTCCGCCCCCGATGCTCGGCTCCCCGCTGTACTCCCCATCGCCGTCGTACATCTCGGCGTCTGCCGCACGCGGGCCTTCGCCAATGATGACGAATTCGGCCCCTTCGGTCCCTGGCGCAGCCCGCGTTCCCCCGAGCAGGCCATCGCCATCGCGCGCCAGCCCCCGCCCCTCGTCCGCAGCCTGCGCATGTCCATGCGCGCCGGTTCCTTGCAGTCCTCCCTGGCCGGGATCCTCTTCTTGGTCCAGGAACCCGAGGCGAACAAACTGGCACGGCTCCCATCCGGGGGGGCCCACAACGCCCTCGCTCTCCCTTTTTACCCACTCCTCATCCGTGGTGACCAAAGATTCAGCAGTCTTGCCCTTCGAGCGTGCGAAGGTGCACATGGGACACATAGAGTCCGCTGTGCACCACTCGCACTCTCGGTTACCATAGTAATTGGGGTCCCCCGGCTGGCGCACCCAGCCGGGGCCCCATGCAAACGCCTCCTCCGCATGCGCGCGGGCACTTGGGGTCCCCCGCCGGAGTCGTTCGTTGAAACGCTCCCAGTACGTTACCGTCCAACTGGGCGGCAACTGGGATTCAAGCGCCAATCTCCTCGCCCTGTCGGCTTGCTTTTCTTCACGACGGGTCAAGGCGTTCGCCAGCCACATCCCCTCCAAATAATCAACAAGGGGGAAGGTTCCGCGGAAGCTTATCCACGCCTTAACCTTGGAGGCGGCGACCACCTCCCACCGCAAATCCTCCGACCGAAGCAGAAATGCCAACGGCGCACCTCCTTGGCCTTCGGCGGGGTGGATGGCTGGACCTTCCCCCTTGTATCCAAAAGCCTTTGGCTTCTTGTGCATTGTATCGCGCTCCGCGATCGTCCAAACTTCATTGTGCTCCTTAGTCCAACGCCCTCGGCATCCCTGGAGGCGGATCCTCACCCTCTGACGCAGCGCAAGACCCCAACGAAATGTTGGGACTGCGCACACAACGAAGGCACGAATCTTCAACCTGAGCGGCTGGTCTGTCCGCTCAAGCCTCCAACGCCAAGTCCACTCATAAGCAGCGCGGGCCCACCACTGAGGCAGGCCCCTTCCCGTCGGGGCCGTCCATGGTAACGGCATGCCCACCGATCCATCCAGGGCTTCGCGGAGGCATGCCTGAACCTCAAGAGGCGGGCCGTTGACTCTCGGTTCCGGAGGTGGCGGAGCGAGGGCATCCATGGCCAACATTCCCATGGATGGCGCGCCGACCAGGTCTGCCATGTCCAGGTCTCTTCCTCGCACTCGTCAGGCCGTTCGGGGGCGATGTGTTCCGCTCGCCCTTCGCGCCGAGACATCCTTTCCCGCGCTCTCTTATCCCTCCGGAACGGGTCCCCAGGGAACCCTCTCGAGCGATCGTACGGCTACCAAGGTTGACGGAGCGCATGACTGCGCATGTGCCTTTTTGCGGTACGTCATAACGTACGGCGTACTTGCACACACTTTCCAATATGTCAGGACATACGTCTAGGTGTGACTGCGCACACATGGCTGGCATCAGATTGGCCAGGAGTGTGACTCATGGTGCACTGCAGGGCATTGCACTTGGCGGCCTTACGGATGATCATGAGGCCCTGCCCCCTCACCAGCCCCTATGTTCCATGACTATTTATGTCATCCCCTCTGTGAATCAATTCCTTTATTGCCTGTCTTTTCGTTATCTTGAATCATTGAGCTGATTCAACCCCTCAGCCATTATTGGCCGCAAGTGAGTCCATTGACTCTTCCAAAATTGTTTTGCTGATCTATCAGTACGGACGGCCAGCGATCGAGCGTATTTGCCTCGCCCCGCAGGATGATACGGTGTGCACTCTTGCCATCAAGCGACGCTGGTACATACCCTCGTTTTGGGCGTTAATCGCGTGTATACGGATTCCAAACCCATTCTAGTGATTTCAGCGCATAGCGTCGTTTGAATATCCACTATCTTTGTAGTCGTAACAGGCTATTGTAGTCGCATGGGCTTGTCACATCCGACTTGTATCATCAAGCGCATTCTTAGCCTAATCTTATTAGCTTTTTTTTTTTTTTTTCGATCACTGGTGATGTCTAACATATGTCTTCTTTTCCGTTTCTTTTCAACCGTCTTTTTTCCATGTACCGTGGTACACCTTAGGCCATATCGAATCTTTGGCAAACGCTCTTTCCTGCCATATCCTTGGAGTCTCCTTTCTTGTATAAAAGGACAGTTGTCGCTTCGAAATCTCACGGTTATACAATAATGCAATGTTCTTGAAGTGGGTCTTCCAAAGAAACTTATGCATGGCACAGCCATAGTCCATTCACCCAGACTCAATCATCCTTCGACTTCACATACTTCTCACTCAGTCAATCTTACAATGATTGACATTCCCCTTTCATCACATCTCGCTCATATTCAGCTGCCATGCCAATCCCCACTATCCATTCCATCCTGTCCTGAAAAGTTCGCATCCTATGGGACTCCCAATTCGAAACATCTCTGACAATTCATAGACGTCCTGCCTCCACCAAAATCATCATATTCTTCTTCCGGCCAGATTCATCAAGCTTGTCCTTGTATTGACTTCATCTTCCAGCCCGTAACCTTCGCACATCAGTATGCATGTAAATGCATGTTAATGCCCCTTTAAACCAGCATCTAGAAACTATTATATTCTAATGCTGGTCATTATATTTAACAAAGAGCAATTGTATCGACTGCGAATATGGAGGAAACCACAGAAAAAAGATGAGTCGATACAAAGGGGCAGCTTGCGGGATGCACCCCTCCACAAGCGTGGATTGCTGCCCACCTCCAGGTCTGCGGGTGGCAATGGGCGGCTGCCGTCACTTTGGGGACTGCATATGACAGTATGGCCACAAATGTGGCCTGTTTGAGTCAGTGTTGTGCATTTTGTGCCTACGCCTTCACTACCGAACCATGATTTGGGGTGTGCTCAATTCGCGGCAATGCCATTGGGCAAAGGAACACATGGCGTGCACATGGTATTTGTTTCGCCCTTTACAGTGCGATAAAACAACAATCGAGCCACCCCCACCTCCCCCTGTTCTTGTCATCCTTCGTCAGCGATGCCTTGCTTGCCATGGGCTATGGCAGCCTGACTTCAATGAACAAGTTATACTTTGTTTCTAGAAGAGGCCAACACTCACAAATCACAGTTACAGTTGGGAAGACGTGGGGGAACCATTTTGAGTTCTTGAGCTTCGTTGCCTTTTGGTGTGTGGCGCCACAAAACCAAAAAACATACTCCGGCTGCTCTTTTGCCAAGTGTCAACAGTCAACGATTGTTATCTCTGTCGTCGCATGGGACAAGATGACATCGTAATTCATTTTGCAATCGTGCCAGAGTGATGAATGCAAAGGCCTGACCTGAAGGTGATCTTATTAGCACAGTTGTAGCACTACCTCAAAAGTCATGGCCGATCTCCAATTTGCACCGTCGGAGGTCAGAACGTGCGAGCCAGAAAATTGACTGAAAGAGCTTCGAAGCGCCATGTCCAGAGCTACCCATAGAGCTTTGGAACGTTCTAATTGAAGTTGCCGTTCTTGTGATGTGCCAGGAGGAGCTGAAATACGATTTTGCATTTTGTCGGGGTAATGGGCGGGGCACAACATGCTTGCCTTGCCCTTTGATTCAGTGATGTATCTAGCTGAGCTGTCACTAGGAGAGGGGTATGCTTCGCTGGTTTGGTATGCGTTGAAGTTGCAGCTCGATCCCAAACAAAATTTGCAAGGAAAAGGATCCGTATCCATAACCCCAAATCTGGCGTTTTAACAAGAACTGCGCGCAAGTGGCGGCCAACGCCAAGAGACACCTTGATCAGTGCAAGAGCATCTATCTTGCAGATTTGCCAAGGCCTGGATGACCGTACATACTTACATCAACAATGAAAACACCATAGATGAAGGCAAACACGGTCATCGTTGAAAGCCAAAAGAAATGGAAACATGGTTCAATCTATTGGAAGCGATGATCACCAAAATGCATGACAACAATGATGTCGATACTCCTGAAAGAACGTAGTGGTGCCTATTTGCTGTCTCTCTTGACGAGTTCTAAAGGAACGGGTTGGGACATACGATAGCAAGGCCAATGCAACAACGTGGGGGATTGGGCGCCTGCATGAAACTAGAAACGGGCAGTTTTGATCAGGTTGTGAATGTCATGTTGTACTGTGACGACAAATGCAATCGAGTTCCACGTCAAACTAAAATCAACCAAGGAATCCAAATATGGCGATGGATTGACTGATTGAATTGATCTTGCAAAGTTTCAGCACGGATTGGAGATCGGACAAAACTCTCGAGACAGAGGCAGTATTTCACCTGAATAACTTGTTTCAACTGTGCATGCGGACAGTTGACAGAGTTGGCCCCTTCACTTAACGAGTCTTCCTACTTCTCAGTGGTGAGCAACCACCCTGGAGTTCAACGTGAGCAATGCCCTTGACATCATAGTGGCACAAGCACTAGTGCAGCGCTCTTGTACAGTGGTGTCACGACCCGTCACAGACACGCGACAGAAATCACATGGCAGCTTGGTGTTGGCTCTGGCACAACTTGTCGAGAGGATTCCATCACCCTTCCACGAAGTGCTTTGCGCTGCGGGTCGCCGACCCTCCTGTCCATGTCAATATGAAATGCGCACTCCCCTCTTGAGTACCACGTTGTGAAGATACATGAAGACCAGTGCCCAAAGTCCAGGGTAACAGAACTTTTCCCAACTTTCACACGACTCTGCCAACCTAGAGACTACATCTTCTGCAAAGAACGGAACGGACTCAAAGGGGTGGGTGCAAGGCCCAAAACAAGGTGCTGCATTCGTTACAACAACTACACAGCGAACATTCCGTTCTCAAAGAATAGAATTCACTGTTGAACTAATTCAAATTTAGGCAAAATTCTAGATGCTGCGAGCGACTAAACATCCTGATTGCGTCTCAGCACTGTTAAGCCAATAAATAAGAATTGATACCCCTTCGGCGCCCCTACAATCAATGTACTTCGTTCATACGTTTGCCCAATATTTTCTTCTCATGGGTGACATCCATGTACTGCTGCAGAGCCTACTACGACCAGAGGGCTTTGAGTTCTAACTCCCCACTCGGGGGCAGTCCCATGCGACGGCAGCGTTATGAAACGACAAACTGCCGTTTCCACACTTTCGTGCGGCGCTTTCCATATATCTTTGGTGAAAGTAGCCTGTCCCCTGGCTCTCGAAACCTGCACACACACGCACACACACACACACACACACACACATGACAGTTGAACATGTGGGCAGGAAACTAGATGGTGTGCAGATGGATCAGTGTCTGGAAGTGGGCTGGCGCTCGCCACGATGATCGCAGTTGAGACATTCCACGAGAGGACCTGTGCCAGTAAGTCTTGCACAATGAGCACAGCTCCCAAACCATTCAGCAGCTGCAACCCCAGGATGTAACACCCAGACAAGCTGTGTCGCATTCATGGCGGCCTGCCACTATCCCACCAGGGTATATACCTGAGTTACAACATACACAGTAGTTGTGTGGGGTGATGGATGCCTGGCCAACATTTCAAAGTTCCACGGTCCTTCTACACATACCTGACAGGCTTGAGCTGGAGCTTCCAGAATTCGAATAGGGTGAAGAACACTGCTGACATGGTTGCAACTTGTGTGATTCGTGGATACTGCATCAAGCCACACAGTGACGATGTGAAACACAACGATACAAGGGCTGCCAGGTGCGATGAGCCAGGCCCTGGAACTCTGAACAGGAAGTGGTGAAAGGAGGAAACAACGAGGGGGCTGGTGTCACAAACCATAGGAAAACATTATGCATATGAAGGTTCAGGACAAACAACTGTCTCTTTGCAATTCTTAGCTTTCCTCAAGAACGCATTATGCAGGACATAGACGCTTTGGTCGTCGATCTCATTCCTGGGCCATCGCTGATTTCAGGGATTGTGGGACTTTAATGGCTGAGAAGTTGAGAGCCTGTGCATACCTGTGCACACCTGTGCATACCTGTGTCTATGTACTGATGAGTAAATCAAAAGATGTGTGACTAGGCTTGTGAGCTCTTAGCTGAACGCAAGGGATGCCAGTTCCGTTTTGTGCAATGCCCACTGTCCAGTTCCTATTGTCCTGTGCATGTGGGCACAAAAGGCTCCCACCCCTTAGCTCACCATGCCCACAAACAATCCCTTAACGCCCTTGTCGCGCAAAGTGTTTGTCAGTGCTTGGATCAAAGGTGCCTTGGTGCGGCCACATTGCATCGTGGTCTTTGCAACATCCAATGGCATGGTCAGTACGGCAGCACAGGCTCCACAAGCGCCTGCAAATACGAAAATGGTAGTCAAGGCAGAACAGCACAGAAAAGGCACCAGTAGAAGTCATGACCGCTGTCTACTGTGCAACAGGAAGTGCAGCCACTGAACCAACCTCTCAATGAGTGTAGGTGAGCATTGGGTGCCCATGAATACTTTAAAAAAAAAATCCCAAGAACACATCGTGGACAGCCAAGCAAAGCACTAGGATGTATCGTTACGTGAGCGGCCATCTGTCCACACTTAACAGATGAATCGACTAGCCTCCAACGACACAGACAACTGATCAGATGTCCCTGCGTAAAATATGCTGACAAGCCTGGGGCTCACACTGACCCGTGAATGATGGGCAGGATATCTATCTCAAGTAAGATACAGAAATTGCGCAGATCCAGTAATGTTGCTGCCCATGCAGGTGGGCATATACTTGGGTACTCACCCAAGTACAGGAACGACATATGCCTCTCAAACACAATGGGGACAACAACAAAAATGTCACTTGCCCACCAACAATACATGAAACCAGGCTGCTACCCCAGGTGCTACGTTGCAGACCACACAATACTGCCCTTCAGCTGTGCATGAAGTCCTGGATGCTGATTAAACGAAGATAGTGCATGGCATTCTGGCCATGCAATAGGTTGCGTTTGCACATCTGTACCATAAGGGCCCATATAACTGCCCATGCACTCAATCCTATGTCAAGGAATGGGTGCCGCAACGATCGCCCCACTATCTTGGTGGTAGAGGACACAAGCTACCATTGCCAACACCCTACTTCAGCATGCACACAGTGTGTTGTCCCACCTCCCAAAATCAGATGCTCCCATGTCTGCAGTTTTCTCTTCTTTCGGTGGCGTTCCAGAGATACACGAAGCCTGATGCAGAATAAATCAATGACTGTCAGAGAGCATGGCAGCACCAACACACATAACTGTGTGACTTGAAGAATTTTGTCCCACATCCCAGAACCAAAGTGAAACAAGCATCACCAGGCAAGATCGGCAATTCCTAGAAGACACCACACCCTTGCAAGAACTAGATGCAAGGCAGATTTTGTACTCACAAGTTCGTAACTCGAAATCGAAGACAATCTCAACACAATAGCAGCAGCATCGACAAGGCAGTCTTCTTGTAAGCTCTTGGTAGTTTTGGCTTGAAACAAACATGGACACCACTGCTTATGATGTCCTACCGTTCATACAGTGCAAACTGCACAGCGATCTCAGGTACATCTCTGAGCAGTGTCGGCAGGAAGCCAGCATAAAGTCCCCGCATTCCCTCCTTCCGAGCAATGTAAATTCCAGCTTGGAATATGTTGGAGTGCATGTATGCCTGCACCCGATGCCTCATCGTGTCTGTTGGCACCCGGACAATCGACGAGGCAACCGCACCAGCAGAAGCGGACATCAAATGAGTGAAAGGAGAGTTGCTGCAAAACAAAGAGATGATCTCACACTGCAATTCCAGACGCCATTTGCACAGCAGAGGATGCATGCAAGCAAAGTCAAATGGCCACATCAATATGACAAAAAGTTCCTTGTGTGATGTAGTACCCACACAGCCCTCAGTTTCAGAATCGGAATTGGCAAAATTTTGTCAACGTAACATCCGTACATCAACCACTGCCTTGTGCATACAACACCTAAAGCTTGGCCTGACCGTCAGAACTGCGTCTCCTGTTGTTTATGGTTACGCCTTGAGACCATCGAGTTCATTAACACGCTGAAAGTTTCACGCAATGGCTCAGTATTGCAATGCCTTCACTGCAGTTTCAGGACAGGACAGTGGCAATTCATTTACAGTCTGTAAATGAATAACGGAAATCATAGCTGAATGTCTATTGAGCCATTGACCACCATGATGGCTTCATTCCAATGGCAGCAAAGGCACCCACGTGCATATAACCATTGTTATCTTATTTCAACTCCATAGGAGGAAAACTGGACCATGGACCACTGCAGACATTCAAAATTGCCCACCATGGACTTCACTGGCTCCTAGTACAGTGTATGGGCAGCTGAGATACATATAAACGCCAAGTTGCAGTTGGCCTTGTGCGTGTTCAATGAAGAGCATATGGCTCCGTATTACCACCTCAAAGGGGCAACATGTGTAGCACTGGTCAACAGAAAGAAACTTATTGAAGAGGTCAGAAGATCAGCACAGCTTCCACAGCAAGACACAGCGGAGTCCAGGTTGCAGGCAGGTGTCACCTGCTGGAGCCAGTGTGGCTACTGGCGAGTGAGATGTATTGTGCGTCTGTAATTGTTGACAGATCCCACAGTGTACGCGTTTGAGATCTCAATACCTATCGTCTTCGCTCCTGCCAGCCATCCACTCTTTGGTGCATTCGTACGTTGCAAAGTACACAAGTGCAGTGGGTAGCGTCCCCAGGATAGCTCCGGTCAGCCCTAAGTACACATCAGCAGGGCCCTGCAGAACGAGTGGGGTGTGGAGGTGTTCGTCACAACACATAGAGGCCATTTTGACATCTTTCAGTCAGACGAAAAACGTGCAGATATGGCAGCCACCAGGATCAACGGAACGCAAAGTGCGCAAACAGTTCACGCTTATATTCACCTTGACAAGATAATTGCGGAATTTGAATATCTTCCTGACCACCTGAACCTCGACGGCGCTGGCCTTCGTTTTCTTCTTCCACAGCCTCACAGCTTCGGGAGGCGAGCGAACCTTCGAATTGGCCACAAACTCGGGCGTCAGCAACTGTGGCAGGGAGACGCACCTGAAGAGTGTTTCGGGCATTCAAAAATTTAACTGTTCCACGCGGACAAATTGTGGCTGTGATGCCCATCCGCTCAACTTTCATTTGTAACCCTCACCTGCAGCCTGGTCTTGATTGTATCTATAGGATGCACGAAGGCCTGCGCCATGGTTCGCGCAAAAGTACCTGCGATGACATGGCGCACCTGCCAATGCGATCGCCCGCTCGGTGTCAGCCCGTGCTGGCCATCAAACCCCATCAAACCTGTTTGATCGCAGTGGAAGCGACAGCCCACGCGGCGCACGCACAGGACGCGAACCAGCAGCACACATGCTTCCACCAGCTGCTGTGTGACTGCAGGGGCGGGGACTATGGCCAAACTACACCAATCCCATGGAACACGCCCATCCATCGAGGTGCCGCGTCAAGGCTGCACACAATCAGTGCCGGGATTTCCAATCCACCCAGCCGCAATAGCGGCAAGCAGCGACCTCCAGGCGCAGGCGCAGACGCAAACAGGGAAGGGGGCGGAACATGGCGCCCGGGACTGCGCGCGAACAAACACCCACCGTGTCCGAAAGAGCCGCCACTGCGTACTGTGCTTCCATGAGCCTGCCCATGGTCGCCACCCCGTGATCTGGGTCGGCGACAAAGGGGGCGTCATCGCGACAGACGCCGCCCCACTCCCCAGCACAGCGAGATCCTGGGCCCGCATCCATGGGCGGCCGCGGCTTGCTCGGCGGTGGGCGCGACGACCCGACGGCCGACGGCCACCCCCGGGGCACCGGTCAGGCGCCCGCAGCGCCCGCCAGCCCGGGCGCCCTTCAGCACCAGCAGGATGGTGGGAGCTGCGCGGGGGACCAAGCCGAGCTCTCAAGTGCGCTGAGCCGTTTTTTGATCGCCTGAGATGGGGGCTGGGATAGCCGGGATAATGCCCAGAATATGCCAGAATGTCCGCGTTTTCTATGCGCTTGGGACTGCCGCTGACATAACCCTCCGACTGCGGTTTGGCCCGCCTCGGCAGCCCCTTGCGGGCAGTTCAGCGGGGTGGGGTTTTGGAACGGCTGGCAGCGCAGCGATCGAACGGGGTCAGACGGAAAGACTGAAAAGGACACGCCAGTCGAGCGCGGTGATCCTGGCAAGGGATGCCGGGCTTGGCTTGCACGTTGAACTGGATCGAGTTGCTGCCACACCTCTGCTACAACACGCCTGGAGCCACGCTTATGCACGCCGGCCAGATCCAGCCCAACTTCAAAGCTAAACTATCTGCAGAGGATTGCAGCTGCACGATATCGCAAGGCACGCCGGCCAATGCGCACTCTGCCATCTACTACCAAAGACAGAACTTTCGATGGGCAATCATGACCTGGTATTCTGACACCCTCGCACTGCTGTTCTCTCGCTCTCTTGCCCCTTGCTCTCCTGGAATACAACGTAAGGTTGGGTGGGTGGGGTCTTCGGCATGGAGTTTTAAACCATAGGTTGTGCATGTGCTAACACACCCAAAAACACCCTATTTGCAGAATGACATCCGCTACAACACATGAGCATCTGCTTGCAGCTTGTGGTTGGGTACTGACCAATTCAGCAGCATTTGCGGAAAGATTCCAGGGAAGGTTCGTGGTAGAAGCGGGCATGCAATACTCCATGCTGATGAGTGTCTCCAACTGTGCATCTATGGCAGTGCCTTTTGTCACTGCCTTCACATTCGGGGTTCCAGGAGAAATTAGCATTACAATATTCTCCTTCCAGGCAGATCCACTTCGTTCCTTTGAATTCTTACAACCTCAGCAAAAATGGATGTTATTGTGCATGGGTTCACCGCAAGAAGCCCATTACCACAAAAAACCACGTTGACAGACTCCATCGTACACAAAAACAACATTGCTATGCCATCGATGTGGCAACCATGCCTGCCACGACTTCACGAATGAGAATCGCCCAAGCGCAACAAATTACACTACCCACTAGGAATGTGAATCAACAACAACTGCTGATGCATTTCCCAACCCTCCCTGGAAGAATAGTAGCACCTGAACATGCGATGCAGATTGCGCACCCCAAACCACACTGTCCCAAGTCTTTATTCTCAAAACGAATACCATGGCTGTGCCAGCAGTACCCACGAGTGTGAGCCTCGCTGCAGCACAACACGAATTTCTAAACAGGGACCTTTTCCACACACAACCATGCCATCAACATCGGTGGCAAAGCTGCCTCCACCACTGCACTACACACCAGCATTGCTCCTCAATGCTGTGCTCCACATGGGGTCCCATGGCCAGTCCTCACTTCCTGTCCACCACATGGCTCCAGCTGCACCTGGTCGTGGCCTCCACATCCTCACTCACAGATATATAGCCTTGTTGCCTTGCCTACTCTCCTACAAAGCATGGCACCTCAAAAATTGGGAGTACTATCACAGCTCCCAAGGCCTGGCGCTCCAATGCGATCACGAGCGGCCAAGAGCAAGGCCCTCTTTCGGCTGCTCCTATTCCTTTTCTCTGTTGACCAGGGGCTCAAGCAAGCCCTGTGGCAATGTGGCTACGCCCTCGGAAGTTTCATCCACCTCCAGGTGGAACGGGGGTGGGACCGTTATGGGTGGCGCAATGTAGCCAAAGGGAGGAGGGGGCGGTGCATTGAACGCTGGGGTGGCCAGCGCAGCGTACGCCTTGGCTTCTCGCTTGGCGGTAGCTTTTATCCGCCTCTCCTTCACCTGCCTTCCAGCCTTGGTCCCCCTCCGAGTCTTCTTTTTCTGCAGGAAGCAAGGGAAGGTTAGATCCCATAGAAGGTCATACTTCGGCAGTGCAAGCGTCAGGACGGAGTGGAAAACTTCGTGAAAGTCGCCAGCACCTGTGCCGCAGTTGTCTCTTCACAGCCATCGCCACTCTCTTGCTCCGATGATGTGCAGGACGTGTTGTTCAGGATCGTGGCGGAGCAGGTGCATGCACCAGGGTAGCATGCGCAAAGTCCTGTGCACAGAAGCCAGCTGTCAGTTGAGGGGTACTGGCGATTCTGCAGCGGCAGAAGCTGCGGCAAGGTGGAGCGCCAGAGGGCTGCATGCAGGCAAAGCCCCATTCGGAATCCAGGCACCCAGCGGGGCTTACGTTCTGACTGTTTCCCGCAGCGCCCCAGCGCTCCAACCGCGATGCTCTTCACTGCATCAGCGGGGTACGGCCAAAAGCTGCCGGACTTGAAGACGACCTTGAAATCCGCGGCCGACAGCTGGGACACCTTCCCATGATCCAAGGACGGCAGCGACGGGACGCCGCCCTCCCAAACCTCGAGCCGATTTCTGATAGGGTCGCTGTCCGCCATCGCCTGCGGGCAGCCACACCACGCCGTCATCCCCCACCGGTCGCCAGGCGGGCGACCCCGCCAGGGATCGCCACCCATGAGGTCGCAGCAGGCAGCGCCCGCGAGCGGCGCGGTGCTGCCTGCCCAGACGCGGCCCCGCGCCCTCTCATCCGCGGCCCGGCCCATCCGATTCACCCCGCTCAGGCGGCTGGCCGCGGCTAGCGGGCGGCCGCGCCGCCCCCCACCAGCCCGCGCTCCTATGTTCCCAATCCCCGGCAGACGCCGCACCGCGGGCCAGTCCCAATCTGAGGGCATGACTGGTAAGGCCCACGCAACACCACACCCACTTCTCCACCGCTCCCTTCCCGCCGCGCTCACTCTCCGCACCCCAACCGCGCAAGGCTTTCCGGCGCTTCGCTCCAATCAATCCTCGTCCGCCCGGGCGCCCTGCGACCAGCCCGGCCGCCCGGCGCCGCCACCCCGCGCCCGGGGGCCGTGGCGATACACCCCTCCCCCGCAGCGGGCGGCGATGACTGTCCGCCGCGCGCTTCCCGCACCTCTCTGGGCATCCCGTGCGCCCCCTACGGACAGCGCTCCGGACGGCTAAGATCGCGCGGGGGGGGCCCGTCCCAGGCGCGGGCGGCCCGGATGCTGTGACGTCTTTGCGACGTGCCCCGAGCCTGCGTGGAGCCGTGGGGGTTGGCGGCGGTGTTGTTCTCGGCCTCCGGCTGGGCCTGTGGGCCGCACGGGCGGCTCTGCGGCGGAGGGCGGCTGGCGGGGGCCGCGCGTGACTGTGCTTGCGCCCGGTCGCGGGGCGCTGACGGGCGGCCTTGTGGTGGAGAGGGCGAAAAGGGTCGAGGGAATCACGGAAACGGGGGGAGGGTCGCCGAGGGCAGGCTTTTGGCCTCGGACCAATGGGCTGGGCCCAAGGATGACACGTGCTCGCACGCGGCAGTCCCCTCTCGTCTGGACTTCGAGGTGGCTTCTCGCGGACACTTTTGGGCAAAAAATACGGGCGCGTCTGAGGCTGTCCTCCGATGAAGTTCACACCCGCCGCCTACTTTAAACGCATTCACTCTTCGCCTCAGTGGTTGGTCAACATTGAGCTTTCTCTTTCGAGCCCCGCCCAGCAGCTGCCCTGCTGGCTCCGATGGTTCAAGTCCTTGAGGGCATCTCTGGTCATGGCTTGCACGCATGACCAGAGATGGCCTTCAACGCCTTGAAACCATAATGATGTGACTTCGCCTCATTGTGGGGGAATAGTTGATGAACCTGTTCATGTGATTACCTTTCTGTCAATGATTGCTAGAAGGGGTGGCCGCTTTCGAACCAGCGGGCGTGGGCGTGACGTTCGCCACCTTTGTCAGTTGGTCTCCAAGCAATTTTGGACCCGTTGATCCAGAAACTGAGTTTGAATGTAGGATGAGGGATCGGTGCACCCATTTTCAAGCGAGCCAAGGCTTAGTTTCAATTTGGTGGCCCATAGAGGCCTTTACATGATCATCACCCAGCCCAGGTAGCCCTTTGTAGGATCATTGCCCAGCCTGTCCATTTCAGGGTAGCCCACGCTCGCCACTTATGGGCTCGGCGTGAGGAAGCAAACAACTTGTGCATTGGTACATATTTTGGTGTGGATCCCAAATCTTTCCATGAATGATATAGATGATAAAAAGTTGGTTTGTTAATTGTTGGGCACGATGAAAAGATCGCAGATTGCAGAAAAGCGCCATTTAATGTTGCCTTCTGCAATCCGGTAATACCGAGGGCCTAGACTAGGACACAAATCAACTTGATGGGCCGGCTGCTACCCAACCTGCACTCCACTAAATGGTACCAGCAAAATTCAGAGTTGAATTGTGCGTTGTGTTCAGGACAGGCATGAGAAAACCATGCATTGCCACTCAAGCTTCCACTCAATTCAAGAAACACAACACATCAAGGCAATCCTTATGCTGGCAACTATGTGACATAGCCTATGTCCTTAGAACGTGGTTGTCTGCTGCACATTTGCCCGAAAGGGCGGTGTGCATGATACGCTCATTGACAATATGCGAATTTGCACCAGTGAATTCTAGAATCCTCGAAACCCGAATTATCCAAAAGATATTGTCCATGATGGGTACATTAAAGGCAACTTCACTACTGAAATATGAGCAGGATAGAAGCAAAGATTGATCAAATTTAATATGACAAAATACGTTCGAGTGACTTCAATGCATACAGACGAAAGAACAACAGAAAAGAGATAATGCATCTCACTTTCACCAACATAGCGACAAACCAAACGCAAGCCTCTTGAGAGTTTTGGAATAAATTAAAATGGTTGATTTTGCTACTGCACGTTCTGCAAAAAATGTATCCCTAGCAAAATTATGGAAAGAATTTCTTCCAAAACATGGATTTAAATTTCAGTAGAGGTCAGTGATGTTGGAGAACTGGCGTGATGAGTTTGTACCATGCTTGAGTCCTTCAAAATTGGCATGATAGCATGTCTCTTATATCAATATATTTATAATGGTAGTGGTACCACTTATATTAGCCGGTAGTATATGATTGTACAAGCTCGGACCAATACACGCGCTGTGCATGTGGCGTCCTCTGATTAACCCGGCGTCACGGCTTCGGGTGGTCACATTAGAGGTGGCCACCCGGATCCGTTAATAGCGGACAGAGCTTAATTTCCGTAAATTTTCCGCTAATTAACGGAAAATAACGAAAAAAGACAAAAATTAACCAAAAATTAACGGATTTTTGGAATTTTTGGGGGATTTTTGGGTTTTAGTCATACTTATAGTGTATGGAATTCGTTATTAGAGAGTATGTTTATATTTTATTTCAACCTATGCATACTAGATTTTCAACTAGCCGCAGTTGTTGTGATTTTTTGGGGTTTTTTCGATTTTTTTGGATTTTTTTCGTTTTTTCTGAATTTTTATCCCTTTTTCTTTAACGAAATTTAACGGACAGCTGATAAAAATTAACGAACCGGACTTAACGGACTGGATGGCATCTTTGAGTGGCCACCTCTAGGTCACATGGACTATCCAGATGGTTCTTTCAAGGCCTTGAGAAGCAGCTGAATACAAACGAGTTTGAAAATGAGTTGAAAAAGTGCAATAGCAATGAAATTGAATCATATGGAGTTGATTTTTAATAACAAGTTAACTACAGTATGCAGTGTGTGAAATAGCTTACCAGTGGAAGCACAAACTCGTGCACCATTTAGTGGCTTATTTGATGCGGTGATTGTTCCACTGTTTGTGATGCGGGTCCTAGCGAGGACCACGCGCGGGCTGCGTGCGAGAGAGCGCGAAACCCAACGAGAGACGTTACAGAGTGTGCTCCGCGCACACTTAACCTGTCAATCAGCGTATAATGAAATATATAATGTACAAATGTTAATGTACAACTAATTTAATGTACTACCAGCCAATGTGAGTGGTGCCACCGGCATCAATTCTCCCCCCAGGGCAAAGTGTTTGTCCGCAAACACAAGCACGACACTACTGAAATCAAAGGCGAAACGACAGATGCCAGCATACCAACAATTGCCATCAAGCAAGATATTCAGAGTGTCCCATAGCACTCCAAGTGTCCCATATCATGCTCAAAAACAACTGCACCAAACTCCATGCAGGCCCATCACTAACGTCTCGTTGATTTCCTTCGACTTCGAGTGTTCTTCTGTGCTACTGCTTGTTGACGCTGCAAGTACTCTGAAAGGAGATCGCTGCAATGAGTAAGGTTGGACTCAGGCTCCCACGTAGCCTCATGCAGTGGGCAGTCCTTCCAGGCCACAAGGTAATGCTTCCTCGCTCCTGTACCTTTGTGCCGGATGATAGCCTCAACCTCGTACTCAAGGTGCCCCTCTATCTCCAGTGGAGGGGGTGAATCGACATTCCGCTGAAACTCTGAACTCCTCTCAAAAAGCTTCAACTTCTCCACATGGAATGTACGATGCACGCGCCATGTGGCTGGCAAATCAACAGTGTACGCCACCGGACTGATGACCTTCACTATTCTGAACGGTCCTACAAATCGACGTCGAATCTTGGGCGGAATCTGAGCAAAAGCCTGTTCGGGCAAAAAGGATGTCCTGATGACTACTTCATCACCCACTTTGAATTGTACATCCCTCCTTCGCTTGTTGACTGTCTTGATCATCTGATCCTGAGCATGCTTGTAACTGGTACTAGCATCACTGATAGCTGTATGCATCCGCTTCAACATAGTCTCAACTGACTCAATGTTCGTTGCCTGCTGACGTGAGGTAAACAAACTCGCAGGTACCTCAGGATTCTGACCGTACAGAAGGTAGAATGGACTGTATCCTGTTGCAAGATTCATGCTGTTGTTTGCAGCAAATTCTGCCAATGGAAGCTGATCAACCCAATGCTCTGGATGTGCCTCAATGTATGGACGAAGAAAATTCTCCATGGTTCTGTATCGAAACTTCGCTCTGTCCATCAGTTTCTGGATGAAATGCTGTGGACATATTGAGGCGCGTCTCAAGCAAACGAAACAACTCCTGCCAGAAATTGCTCAAAAATCTTGGGTCACGATCAGAGATGATAATTCTTGGCACTCCAAACTGCCTGAAGATGTGTTGCAAAAACAATTCAGCATAACCTTCTGCCGTCAATTCCTTCCGGCACGGAATAAATTTCACAAACTTGGTCAGTCTGTCGACAAACACAGCCACTGCAGTGTAGCCCTTGGACTCAGGTAAATCTGTCACAAGATCGGTAGTCAACTGTTCAAATTTCTGTGTAGGTAGAGGGATTGCTTGTCGCAAGCCTTTCTTGGCCCTATTCTCTGATTTCATTACTTGACATACAGGGCAAGTTCTCACATAATGGGCGATATCCTGCCTCATACCTCTCCACCAAAAGTCTCTTTGAATCAGCTCTCTTGTCCGCTCTATCCCACAATGTCCAGCAGTTTTGGCATCGTGGTGCTCCGCCATAACACGTTGCCTCTCTCTGGCTGGAACCACAAGTCGACGCGATTGCTGACCAGGCTCAAAGTACAAGAGACCAGCTGAATCCACAGTAAAATCACGCATTGTTCTCTCGTCTTGCAATAGCTTCAACTTTGCTTGTGCAAAAACATCATCATGCAATGCTTGAATCCACTGTGTTCTCTCCTCATCACTCAAACACGTGGTCACCACACTGTTGACCTGTGCCTGCACTGCTGTGTCCACCAAAGGAGGTAAGCTTCGTGAAATTGCATCTGCAACCACATTCGCCTTGCCCGGAATATACTTGATGGTAGGCATGATCGACTCGAAGTATCCTTGCTTCAACCATCTAGTCTGTGTTCTGGACAAATTGGCCTGGTTCATGAATGTCGTTGCTGGTGATTGGTCGGTCATCACTGTCACTCCAGCTACACTCCCTTCCAGATAATGTCTCCACTTGCGCAAACAATAAGCCATCGCACACATTTCCTTGTCATACGGGTAGTACTTAACTTCACTGGGACGCAGTCGTCTCGATAGAAAAGCTACTGGCTGAAGACCCTTGCCGTGGTCCTGCATAAGTGTACCTCCCACGGCTGTATCCATCGCATCGGTCACTACTACATATGGCTTCTCTGGATCAGGTAGGATCAACACTGGAGAACTGGTCAATGCAGACTTCAAGCATTCAAAAGCTTCTTACTGTCTTGGACCAAATTGCCACTGAGCATCCTTGACAGTCAACTCATACAGAGGTGCCGCAAGATGAGCATAGCGGTGAACATACCTTCTGTAGAAACTGGTCATCCCTAAAAAGCTGCGTACGTCAGTCACATTTTCCAGGGGTTTCCAGTTGAGAATTGCCTTGGTCTTCACCGGTAATGGGTATATCCCATTGGCACTGATCCAATGTCCCACGAAGTCTGTACCAGTCACTGTAATCTCTGTCTTGGACGCCTTTGCAAACAACTTGTGCTCCCTGAGTCTTGCCAACACTCTACTGAGATGTATGGCATGATCTTCAATGTTCTTGGAGTATACGATCAGGTCGTCCAAGAATACAATCACAAAATCATCGAGCATATCCGCAAACAAATCATTCACCATAGCCTGGAACTGTGGAGGTGCATTTGTCACTCCAAACGGACAAACAAGGAACTCGTAATGCCCGTATCGATATTTGAAAGCAGTTTTGCTTGTGTCCTCTGGCCGGATAGGCATTTGCCAATAACCACTTCTCAAGTCGATTTTCGAAAAGATCTTTGCACCATGCAATCTGTCCATCAGTTCATCAGGTAATGGCAATGGATACTTATTCTTCTTGGTCAATTTATTTAGCCATCTATAGTCCAAACACATGCGGAGTCCTTCATCCTTCTTTGGTGCGAATAAAATTGGTGCACCCCAAGGACTCTCGGACGGCTTTGCAAAGCCCATGCTCAACAAATAGTCCAACTGACGCTTCACTTCCTCAAGCTCAAGTGGACTTAGCTTGTACAAAGGTCTACTCACAGGTTCAGCTCCTGCCTCAAGGTCAATATGAAATTCATGACCTTTTCATACCGGAGGTATTCCTGCTGGTAGATCCTTGGCGAAAACATCTCGGTGTTCATCGAGAACTTTTATTAACTCCTCTGCCAACCCCTGTCTCTTGAGTTTATCCACATCTGAGCCTTCATGTTCTTCAGGAATAGTCTCCACTGCTGCCTTGGTATCATCCTCAGGTCGGATAATCACCATCACACATAGAGATTGCTCCTCAACAATTTCTTCAATTCTGTCTGAGACTTGCTGCCGCACAGTCTTAGGTGTAGGAATACTCAGATTCACACGAGTTGGCAGGTAATGAAATGTATCTCCCCTTTGTAATTCTAACGTTCCATCTCTAAACCGGATGCGTGGGTCTTCCTTTACTAACCATGGTTGACCTAAGAGAACATCATGGCTCAAACCAGGGAAAACATCAGCTGAAAATCTGGTCACGACAGAACCACAACGCATTCGTAGATTTGCAATTCTTCCCAACGTATAACGTGTTGTCTTGTCTGCCATTTCTAGCCGCACAGGTTCTCCAGTCAATGCAAGTCCAAGTTGATGTGCCAACTTCTCAGAAATGTAGTTTCCAGTTGAGCCACTGTCCAAGTATGCAAAAACTGAATGTTTACCCAAAGTAGCCGCAAGCTCAAGCCCAGTATATCCCGGACCAGCCAAGGGACACACCAGTGGCTCTCCCAGGTTTTTCATGCATGCCTGTGAATCACCACCACCCCAAACATCACGTGTGGGAACAAAATCTGTCTGCACACCCACTTCCACCGTGTCCACTATGTTGTCCACTGGGTCCAACTCAACATCATGATTCTCAATATGAGTTCTGACTGTGACCCCCTGACCACAATCGATGCTTGTCTGGGGGTTACGATAAGCACCAAGATCAACATTCATATCAGCAGCTACTGCACAGTTCTCCTCACTCACCAACTGTATATGCGCCGTCTCTGAAGCCTCTGCTCGCCTTGGCCTCACCAACACTGCCACCCTCCGAGACTGGCTGCCTGACACTGCCTCAACAACTCGTCTCCCTCCTATGTCTCTCTCACACAACTGCCACTGCCGTTGCCTACGTCTTCTCCTCACGCCACGTACACGCACCTTAGGTTGGAAAGGTGGCTGCTTCCAACATTCTAGGCGTTTAAATGACGTGCTGCCTCAGCCAATCTTGGGCAGCGAGAAACGTAGTGATCCCTGGATCCACACAACCAACAAGTGTCGGAACCTGGTGCATCGCCACGGCTGGAGCCCCGTCCTCGACCATTGCCACGCTGACTGCCACGTCCACCTGACCGCTGGAATCGACCTGCTGACTGTCCACGTCCTCGTCCTCTCTGCTGAATAACTGCAATATGCGTAGTCCTTCCCCTGGACCTCTGGAATCTGCCACCTGCCTGCTGGCCTGGGCGCTGTCGATAGCTGTCATCCCAACCACGTCTCAAACTTCCCAATCTCTGGGCCATGTTAATGGCCATGTCAGGATCGCCAAAAGACATGCCTGCCACCTGAGATCGGATCGGTTCTCTGAGGCCCTCCAGGAAAAGACTGTAACGCTCACTCCGTGACAAATCAGCCACACGGAAGCTCAGTCTGAGGAAGTGCTGAACATAGTCCTCAATCGATCCAAACTGTCTGAGACGTCGCAACTGACGACGAGACGTCTCCTCCAAGGTCGTAGGTTCGAAAGCCATGCGCAACTCAGCAGAAAATGTACGCCAATCTGTGGGGTATGTGCGCTCACCAGATGCCACACGTAGCTCAAGCAGATTCATCCAAGATCCTGCTGCACCGGACAAGTGTGCAGTCATGATCGGTAGCCATCTCCGCTCAGGGATACCTCCACCACGAAGCCACCTAGCCATGGATAGAATCCACTCTGTAGGGGACTGGTCACGTGCACCAGTGAACCTCTCAGGTGCCTGAATCCGAATCCTGGAGAGATCAAACGTCTGATCCCCCGGTGCTGATCCACCAATCGGACCACCTGGGGCACCAGGATCCCCACCATCAGGTGCTCCACCTCCTGAACCACCTGGACCACCTGGTCCGCTTGGTCCGCCTGGTCCGCTTGGTCCGCCTGGAAATCCTCCTAGGAATCCTCCTGGATTGCTTGGGCCTCCTGGACCACCTCCTGGACCACCTCCTGGACCACCTGGACTGCCTCCAGGACCTCTGTTCAGACCACTGAGACCACTCTGAGCAACTTCTGGGCAATGTTCTGCGCCGCCAAAAACACTTGGGATAGTACTCCGTACACTTCCCCTGCCACCCACTGATGCATATGATCCCAAACTTGCATAGGGATCAGGTCCATAGCCTCCATTATTATGCACAAACGGTAAAGTATTGTGCACAACAGGCGTAGTACTGAGGGGATGCAGTCCCGGTCCAGTACTGTAGCATTGTGGGGGCAATTGGGGTCGAATCCCACTTGTCGCAGTTGACTCAACACCCACCATGCCGTTCACAGCACGAGCATCAGTCATGGTCGCAGAGAATCCCGCCGTGGGGCTAGTCATGCCCACAGAATCTTCCACGTTGTATCCACTTAGCTCCACGGTGTGTGCCACGTTGCCCTCGGTGTGTGGCGTAGGCTCCACGGTGTGTGCCACGCCGCCCTCGGTGTGCAGCACGGGTGTCACGGGTTGCGCTTCCGCCCCTTCGGTGTGCATTGGTACCGTCACAGTACCCGCACCGAGCACAGTGGTACCACAGTACAACGGTGAACTGTGGTGCTGTGCAGACCGCTCTGTCTGACTCGCACACCGCTGCGCGCCTTGCTGCTCCGCCGCCACGGTACCGCCGCGCCCCTCTCCGTCCGCCGCCCGCCAGAACTCGAAGACCTGGCCGAAGGACGTGCCGGCCGACGGGTCGGTTAGCCTCGAAACCTGCTCGCCACTCGGGTGGCCAGCCGTCTGCACCGTCGCTGCGCCTCGCGCCGCATCCTCGCCGATTCTGGCCGCATCGGAACGTGGGCGTCGGTCTGCCCCGTCCGAATTTCGTTGCATCCCGCCAGCTCCAGCGGCTCCCGCCTGAATCTCGTCGATTCGCCGGCGAGTTTCGGCCTCGGCCTGCTCTGCGGCTCCAAGACGAACGCGCAGCTCGTTCTCGGCCCGTTCCCGTCCAGATTCTGCGGCATTCCGCGCCATCTCCGCCGTTCTGATGGCCTGCCGCGCGGTTTGCATCCCAACGCGCAGCTCCTCGATTTGCTCGAGCAGATGGCGCTCCATCTCCTCGACTTGGTGCCGCGTGTTCATATGCGCCTCGCTGCGCTGTCGGAACTCCCACCGATGCGCATTCCTGGCCGCTTCTCGGTCGGTCTGCGCGTTGGCCTCTAGCTCGCCAACACATGCGTTCATGCGCTCCAATTCCGCGCGCTGCGCCTCCAACGCCCGCAGCACCTCGCCACGCAAAGCAGCTCGCTCGGCGTCCGCTCCCTGCAGCAACTGAGCGTGCCATCCTTCCAATTCCCTGCCGACCTCCACGCGGATGCCACCCACCGCATCCTCCATTTGATTCTCCATCAAGCCGCGCCAGCGGTCCAAACCTTGCGCGTCGATTCCCTGGGTGATGTTCGCGATGTTGATCGTGTCGCCCTGCCTCAGCGCAAGCGTTTGGGCGTGCAGCATCACGCCATTCGCTCCACCCGGCTGTCCATGGCCGTTCCACTCTCGGCCCCCTCCGGACGGCCCCGGTTCCTCCACCGTCGGTGTAACCGCGGTGTCCTCCGCGTCCATGGGTACCAGCTGTCGGTCCATACCGACGCATACCGCGGTACCCGGGCTCCGAAACCACTTGATGCGGGTCCTAGCGAGGACCACGCGCGGGCTGCGTGCGAGAGAGCGCGAAACCCAACGAGAGACGTTACAGAGTGTGCTCCGCGCACACTTAACCTGTCAATCAGCGTATAATGAAATATATAATGTACAAATGTTAATGTACAACTAATTTAATGTACTACCAGCCAATGTGAGTGGTGCCACCGGCATCAGTTTGTGCATGAATCGTTGCAGTGAACGGTGTGCCACTTGGCGCAGCGTGGCAATGAAATGCTGTTTTTCCCTATTGTCGTTTTTCATCTGCACCGGTCTGTCAATGAGCGACCACGATAGCGTGGGCTAGGAGGTGTTGGCGCTGGGAGGCCCATATGCGAAGCCCAAGGAGCGGCAGTCCAGGCGCTGGATGGCAGCGCCTTGGTTGCCCTGCGATAGATTGGAGATTCGACCCCGCTTGATCGGCGCCATGGCAGGCGATCGCCACTACCAAGCGATCCCAAAATGTAGGCGATCCTAAGTGCCGACCGTCGCCGGCGCTTGGAGCGTTCGCTTGCCCAAAACGAATGCCAAAGGGTGCCGAAATGGCCAGCCTTGGCTGGGCATTTGGTGCCTCTTTGGCATTGGCTGGTGCGACCGAAATTGGCGAATTGAGGCACAACCTGCAACGAGGGAGGGGGGTGGGGGGGGTGGGGGGGGCGGCGATTGAGGCGCCACTACCGATGCCTTGCGTTAATGCATTGGGGATTTGCGCCGGGGCGCTGCATGTTGCACGCTTCCTTTTTGCTTGGTGGAATCACCGCTCGTGGCCACCGATTGTTGTCAGGCATGACTATCAAGGTTGGCGCCCATGGATGAAAGCAAAAAAGCGGTGGCCACAAGGGGCAAAAATGGCGGGAGTTGGAGGCCACCGTCGGCCTCCCACTCCCGTCGTTTTGTGGCCATGTGGTTGGCACTTTCCCCTGTGCTCTGGGTACTACGTGATCTCCAACTGGCCACTGGAAACTGGCCTTTGCGAGCCCCGATTGTTGCGAATTGGTGGTGCCAATCTAGGCGTTCGCGTGTTGCCATAATAGGTGACAGCGACGGCCGAAAGCGGCGGGAGTGGGAGGCGGTGATTGGCCTCCCATTCGTGTCGTTTTGTGACAATGCATTCGCCATTCTCGCCCGCACTTTCACCGCTAGGCGTTGTCTAATTGACCCATGGTATCTGCCCTTCGTGGCCTCCGATTGTTGCCACCCGCCAGTGCCGATCTAGGCATCTACGAGTGGCCACGATCGGTGGCCACGAGGGGTGGAAGCGGTGGGATCGTAGAGGCCGATCGGCCTCCCACTCCCGCAACTTATGGCGCTATGCTTGTGGTGCTTGTGGAGTTGGTGCTTGTAGCGCTCACGGCCTAGCACCAGCTACTGCCCGGAACTCTTGTGATGGCTGGCCCTGGCAGGGCAACAGATAGCGTTGTTCCTCCCACCGGCCAGCTTGCAGCCATGGTGTAGCCTCAGGTGGGCGTTCTTTTAGTGACTTGCGAAGCCAGCAACCTTGTGCCTTGTTGCAACTTTCTAGTGCGTGGTCTTGTAGCGGTCTGCAAGCAGTCACTGCACCCCAGCTTAAGGCCCTCGTCGCTTTTGCTTTGTCCTTTTTCATGCACGGCGGCAAGTGTTTGCCTGCCGCTGTGGGCCATCGGCACCCACGCCTATTGCAGCTGTTGCACCTTGCATCAGCGATGCGCGTCTCCACCCGCCAAACCCCTCGGGTGTTATGACCTATTCTGGTTGAGTGTCTCCTAGTTAGGTCATGACATGTAGCTGCCTTAGTTTGGTAGATAGGCCGGGCTTTGGGGATACAATCTAGCGGGTTAGGTTGTTCCCATTTGATTAAACTTAATTGATATCATGATACTACGATTATAACTGAGGTAACGCTTCCACTGTAAGATTCTCTTTTCCCGGTTGACGGTCTCCACGCGACTCCCTCCCTGTACGCGCATCCTGGGCGGCACCCTTCGAGGGGCGCCCAACATTTGGTTTCAGAGCCTTGGTGTGCGGCGGCCCCTTCCCTTGGACCCTAAGAACCTTCGCCATCTATCGATCCTCATGGAATTGGCGGTCTCCATTCGGCGCCAAGCCGAACCGTCCGAGGTGCAGCGCCTTGGAGGCGCATTGGAGTGAATTGCCAGGCGCATCAGCGCTCAATCAAGGCACGCAAGGTGGCCGAGGGCTGCGCGCGGTGAGCGCGAGCTTTTGGAGAGCCGGGCGGTCGATTTTGGACTGCGCCATCATGTTGGGAGGTGGGAGAATCGGCTGAGCTGGTGAGTGGCCGGTCGGTTTGGTTGAATCGAGGACGCATCGGGCGCAGCGAGTGGCCGGGAAGCTATGTGGCGGCCGGGCAGAGCTTGGTGTGCCAGTCAGAGCCGAGCCAACGCGACACGGGTGGAGCACCGCATCGCCGAGCCGGCGGAGAGTGGCGGGTCGCAAGGAATGGCTCGGAGCGGGGCGAGCCGGGGTGCGGCGCCCCGGAGTGGGTGACTCACCCAGTGCAGACCGGGTGACGCAGATTCGGGCGCCCGGAGGGGCAGTGCGCACTGTGTCAGCCTCCCGTAACGTGTGGGAGGGGCGCAGTGATGTGAATCGCCGGTACAGTGGCCTGGCCGGTGTGACGGAAAGCGCGCAGTGTGAGAATCCGGTGTTGGGGGCTCATGTGCCCAGTTACGTGAGGGTGGAGTGATACGGCTGACCGGTGGAGCTTCCCCGCCGCCTGTGTCATACAACTGCGCCCCGGATTGCACCGGGTGCCGCAGTGCTCCAGTGCAAGCAGGCCGTAGGGCAACCAGAAAATCGCTATTGCGTAGCCCCCCTGTGGGTGCACAATATTGTGCCGTTTTGTGCAGTGGGTGACCAGTGGAACGGCCCGGGGAGTTGACAGGCGTGCCTGGGGAAGCGAGTTACACCCCCCAGATAGTGGAGAGCGTACAACAGCTGCCAATGGAGCTTCCGACCACCTTTCTGGATCCAACGAGTATTACCAAGGCGTGCCTGGGGGAGCGAGTTCACCCCCTAGGTGGCGGAGAGTGCGCAGATACCAACAGTGGACCTTTCTATCACCTTTCTAGACCTGAGGCGCACTACCGCTACCGACCAGTAGGGCACCCCCGTGCCAGGTCGAGTCTACGAGCTCAGCAGGGTGCCAAAGCACCAGAGCCAAACTACAGAAGGCAGTAGGGTGCCAGTGCACCAGCCCCAGTTTTATAGCGGTAGTCATTGGGTGTGTCCATAGGGCGTACATAGGCACCAGGGCCACCTAGAGCCCCTGAGCTTTTTGCCCGGTGAAATATACATGGACGGGCCAGGGGGTAGCCTCTCTAAGCCTAACGCCGGCCTGGGAGGGCAAGGGGCCACCAAGTTGAAGCCGTCGGGGCGGCAGAGAGGGTAGAAGTTCTCAGGCCCGGATAGGGGGGATTAGCCCTTAGCGCTATCCTATAGCAGGTATCCCAAGAAGGGAGGCGGACCTAGTCCAATTCCTGAAGAAACCTGAGTCACACATTGTGTCCACCCATGACCTGTTGATCCCAGAGGGGGGAGGGTAGGTGTGACGTTGGCTCTGGGACATCTAAGGGCAAGAACCGACTTAGACACCAGACGTTACCAGGTGGGAGCGGTCACAACGACTTAGTAGAGGTGGCCACCCAGATCCGTTAATAGCGGACGGGGGCTGCCGTCCGCTAATATCCGTTAATTTAGCGGACCACGCCCTCTCTGTTGCTGACGTGGCACGGATGGCAGTGGACGGCTGGCCCCAATCAGCGGACTTTGCGGATTCCGCTTGGGTGTTAACGGATATTCTCTTACGGACCGGAAGCCACGTACCCCATCCGCTAATCTAGCGGATGACAGCGGACGTGTGTACCGAATCAGCGGATGACACCAGAGCCCAGGCAGTAAGTACTGATTTCCGAATCTGGGGATCGGGTTGATTGCCAGCGTGGCTCAGCCAGGGTCCACATACAGCGGACGTTGGCTGTGACTGCACACATATTTTGTTGCCCTTCTGTTGCCATCCGCTGTCTCCAACGCCTGCCGCCCCACGCTTGGGTCATGGACCCACCAGGTGAGGCATACCGCGGCACAGGCAAGGCAAGCCGCAGCACAGGCAAGGCAAGGGGACGCCATTAGTACCGCCGCCATGGCGGGAAATGCCGGGCCGCGCGGGGGAAGGGGGGTGTTGGATGATCTGTTGGCTGAAAACCTGTGTGTGGCCGGATTCAATCCGCCGGTGATGCACAGGCATAGCGCGCTATCCTGTTTTGTGGCCAGGGCAATGCCCTCAGTACCGCCTGCTGTGGCGGGAAATTCCGGGCCGTGGAGGGTGTTGGGGGGGTCTCGGATGATCTGTTGGCTGAAAACCTATGTGTGGCCGGATTCAATCCGCCGGTGATGCACAGGCATAGCGCGCTATCCTGCTTTGTGGCCAGGGCAATGCCCTCAGTACACCCTGCTGTGGCGGGAAATTCTGGGCCGTGGGGGGTGGCACATGGCCACCAACCTGGTGGCACATGGCCGGGTGGGAAGATCATGGCCGGGGATTGACTTCACTCCGGAATTTTGCCTGCGACCCTCACCACCTGTGTTACTGTATTCGCAGAGTCCTTAGGCGCTACCAATGCTGAAACGGAAAGTAGGCAGGGGCGCCTTGAACACAATGGATGTGTAGGTGCGGTGGACGTGTACCTCTATGCAGCAAGCCTGAGTGCCGCCTATTGTGGCAGTGTGCTGTGGTTGGTGGCAGTACCCGCCGTCACATGGCTGGGGAAACCTTAGCAGTTCGTTCCTTCCATGTGGCCATGCATTGCATAGGGTGCACCACTTGTCACTGCAATACTCATCGTCTTTGCTTAGATGCCACCAGCATTATTTGGTAGTACCCGCCGCCACCTGGCTGGGGAAATCTTACCACTTTGTTACTTTTATTTGGTTACACACTGTACAGGGTGCGCTATGTGTCACTGCAATACCCATCGCCTTTTTTTTCCTTACGCGTTACCACCATTTTGTGGCAGTACCCGTCGTCCCCTGGCTGGGGAACCTTAGCAATTCGTTCCCTTTATGTGGCCGTGCATTGTACATGGTGTGTTGCACGCCCTGCAATACCCAACGCCTTTCTTTGCTTAGATGCCACCACCAATATGTGGCAGTACCTGGCATCAGCTGCCTGGGGAAGCCTTCCCAGTTTGCTCCTTTTATTTCGCCGTGCATTGTACAGGGTGTGTTGTATGTCCCTGCAGTACCCATCGCCTGTTTTTCCTTATGGGCATGACCATTTTGTGGCAGTACCCGCCGTCACCTGGCTGGGGAAACCTTGGTAGTTCGTTCCTTCCATGCAGCCGTGCAATGTACAGCATGCACGAACTGTCCCTGCAATACCCATCGTCTTTCTTTGCGTAGGTGCCACCACCATTATTTGGCAGTACCCGCCGTCACCTGGCTGGGGAAACCTCAGCACTTCGTCCCTTTCAGGGGGCCATGCATTGTACAGGGCGTGCTGCATTTCCCTACAATACCTATTGTCTTTGCTTTGGTGGTACCACCAGTATGTGGCAGTACCTGCCGTCACCTGGCTGGGGAAACACTGTATTTTGTTCCTGTGTTAGGTCGGAAGCGGCCCCTGAACAGGGGCCAACGTTACAAGGATGGTCGAAAGCGCCAGCACAGACACAAGAGGAAAGGGGGAAGGAGACGTGCAGGGGTGAAAGTCAGGTGGCGGATAGAAACTGCACGTGGTTGGGAAGCTGAGCGCGATAGGGAAGCTCTAACAGATAGATTAGAGGAAATACAAGAAGCGGGGTTGGGTGGCCTGCCCTCGGGGGTGTGGCGGCCCATACAGGACCACCTCGCCCCCAAGGACCAGGCCCGAATAGCCGCCATAAGCGGATACATTAATAATGTATTGGGGGGGGGCAGAAGGGGCACGGTTACGAAAGGAACAACATGAGAGACAGAACCCCCCCCAGTCATGGGGAGAATGGGACAAGCGTCGCAGGCAGGAATGCAAACAAGTGGATAGGAATTGCCGGGCTGCTTATAAAACACGTCAGTGCGCGGCTATCATAGATTTGGTGCTGCACCGGGGGGAACACATGGTGGGGTACAAGTCTATTAGCAGAAAATATAGAATAACTGAACCGTTGCTAAGACGCCTGAAAGAAATACTCCTGGAAGACGATTTTTTTTCACAGGTTGGGTGGGAGTTCAATGTCGTGGACTCCGGCCTCCTAACAGGGAGTGACACGGAGACTTCCTCCGATGGAGATTAGTTTTTTTAACAAAACAACTTGTCTGATTGTGAGGTGATGTCCAAGTACTGCCTGCCACTGGCGAGGAAGGTGATATTCGCTGAACAGTCCATGGTTGTGAGACGCTTTTCTGCCTTTATTTCACAGAAGAAAGTGTCCTCAGACCGCCCTTGTAACATCTGAAATCCATCGTCGAATATATGTTGCCTCGGTTATTTACGCAATGGACGTGTGCGCCAGGCTCTGTTGGCGGCGATGGTGGTGTTGACCTCACAGCATTTGTTGCTGAGCGAGGAGTCCCAGACGCACATGATGTTCGTACTGGGAGGGGTGTGTTGAGCTCTGCGGACACTGATTCGCTTGGAGGTGCATCGCCAAGTTCGAGTGTCGTTGTGGTGGAGGATGTGCCATGGCGCAGGGCCAAGAGAAGGCGTCTGACCACCCCCGAACCGCTTGCCACGGCTGTTGATGTGCGGACTCCACACAAGCAACAACGAACACTAACTGCAGCAAAGCAGTCCACACGCATGGTGGCGACCTTGGAGGAAGGGTCGCTGAGGACAAGCCGTAAACAACGCCACCGCAAAGGGGATCCAGGCCACCAGAAATGGTGTAGAGAGGGGTTCAAGGTAGATGAGGTGCCAGGGCCCGACAAGAGACCACGTTCCATTACTGCTGTTTGCCGGTTGTGTTTGAGGGGGGGTATTACCAAGACATACAAAGTGTTGTCATACAACCTGATAAAGAAGTACCCGACCAGTGCTAGTTGGACGGGGCCCTCAAACGATTTGAAAGACAAACATAGCGTTTTCAGTATTGAGGCACTTCGAGATGAACTCAGTAAACCTCCGGGCAACCGGCAGATGAAATTGGGTACATTGTTGGAAACCTACCTGGAGACATGGCACCCTAGGACCTCAGAATGGAATAGGGCGGTGACCCACATGGCCAGGTACGTCAGTTTCGCTAATGCACCATACCACCTGGCTGAGACGGCGCTCTTCGTTCGTTTCATGCGAGCCTTTATTCCCCGTTGGCCATCTATTAGTAAGCAAACAATTGTGAGGTCGGTGGCAAGACATGCCAATGACATCAAGCGGGAAATAAGAAAAGAGGTGTCCCAAATCCGAGACGAGTCGAGAGTTGCCATGACAGCGGATATTTGGACAAGCAGGAGCACAGACCCATATATAACAGTGACATTGCATTGGGTGGACGCTGATTGGAGCCTGAAGAAATGCATACTGGGTGAGTTTGGATGGCATATTCTGTGTTCTATAATATTTTCAATATTCGTGGTTGACAATTGTTTACTGTTTGCATCCATGCCATGATTAATGGCCACTCGTGTGTGCTTTGCCAACCGTGTCATGTGCACTCGCTGCACTAGTACCAACCTTCACCGGCCGGGAATCGCGTCTCACTAGACATGAATCGTGGATGCTGTGTTGCCATGGCACGATAACCATCAGTATTGGCCTGCCATCGGCCAATACTGTGTGACATGTCATGGATATCAATTCTTTATTATTTGCATGTATGCCGTGATTAATTACCACTCTTGTGTGCTTTGCCAACCGTGTCATGTGCACTCGTTGTACTAGTACCAGTCTTCACTGGCCGGGAATCACGCCTTATTGAACATGAATCGCGGATGCTGTGTTGCCATGGCACGATAGCCATCAGTACTGGCCTGGCATCAGCCAGTACTGTGGCACGTATTGTGGGTGTCGATTCTTTACTGTTTGCATGCATGTCGTGATTAGTGACCACTCATGTGTGCTTTGCCAACCGTGTCATGTGCACTCGTTGTACTAGTACCAGTCTTCACTGGCCGGGAATCACGCCTTATTGAACATAAATCGTGGGTGCTGTGTTGCCATGGCATGATAGCGATAAGTACTGGCCTGTATCGGCCAGTATAGTACGACACATATCATGTGCAAAAGGTAACCCCCGTCTTTTAAAGCACATCACGTTGGTGGTGTCAGGGACTGCCAACTTCCCTGAGACACACACTGCAGACGCGGTAAGCCGTGCCTTGCTCAAGATCCGATTGAAGTATGGCCTGCACCCTGTAGTTCCGCATGACCAAGTCATGACGGAGTCGGAGATGGAAGCGGACCCTGTGCGTGCGTTTCAGGACGAGTCGCCATGCGATCGTGTGGCTCTCACCATAGACTGCGCCTCCAATATGAGTTCAGCAGCCGAGAAAAAGGAGATTTTTGATTGGCACCCCTGTATTTGCCATCTGTTAAATACCGCAGTCAAGGCCGGTTTCCAAAATGTGAAAGAGTTTTAGCAGCTCGTCCAGCCGCTTCGCGAATTGGCAAGTCATTTTCACAAATCGCCCACTGCTTGGAAGCTTTTCCGCCGCGTGCAAAGGAAGATGCTAAATGAGGAAGTGGCCGGCGATGTATCATCAGATGATGAGGAGGAGGATTACTCAGGTGTAAGGGAAGAGGATGATGTTGCTGAGTTGCTCGATGATCCTGGTGCAGATCTGACGGTTCCTGACAATGAAATGGAGCAGGCTTGTCCAAAGCGAATATTGCGTCTGGAGACTTGGTGCCCGACGAGGTGGAACAGCATGTATTTTTTGATTAAGAGGGCGGTTTTGTTGGAGAGAAGCATCCGCGAGTATATAGCAAACGCAAGAATTCCTAGGATAATTATACCAGCAGCTGGATGGTGCATTTTCAAACAAGTGCTGCTAGTCCTGGAGTCCATAAGGGAGTTGTCTGAGCGATGTGAGGGGGACGAGTATATTACCATATCGGATGTCCTCTGTAATGTTTTGGAGTTGCTGTACGACCGGCTGTATATCACTGACACCGATGCACATGCAAAACCTGTGTTGCTTGACTTCACCTCTGAGTTCACAAAGAGATTATGTGTGGATTGTGATAATATCAATCTAATATACAACTGGGCATTAGCGGCGGCTGTGGACGGAAAGAGGAATACATTGCACTGGATGAGGAGGATCTGGAACAACACTGACGATTGGCCAAATCTTGTGAAAGAATATGACACCCTGGCAAAGTTCCAAGCGATGTTGAAGAAAGAGATGATGGCATTGGTGAGTTCAGTTCTGATTTGTGGCCTTTGCCTTTGTAAATGTGTGCATCTAACTATGGATAGTTTTGGCTGGTACCAAGTGTCCTTTGTGCCTTTGCATGCACAACTGTGCCTGTTGTGTATTTTGCCTTAAACGGCTGTCTCCTGAGATCGCTTGGTTGCATGGGGTGCCTACTTTTGTATCTTGCTTGTGTGACTAACAGCGTGCATATGACTTCTGCAGTTGAGGCACATGGTGAAGGCGCCCAAAGTCCATTCCTCGGGCTCATCATCCGAAGAGGATGCAGCACAGACTGTGCAGCAGAGTTGGCTAGATGCTGTTGTGTAAACTACTAGGGGGTAGCCGGTTTACTCCAATTATTCACTGGGAAGTGATAATTGACACAAGATTGTACCTAGATGGGACAGAGGAGGCTGTTAGCTTTCCATAGGTCTTTGGATCATCCCAAACGGGTTAGCGGTAGTGGAGTTATGGCTTATAGAAGTTTCAGTACTTGCGGTTGGGCCCCTACCGTACTCGGGGATGAGATACTATCGATACGGGTACATTCGATACGCTGTTCTGTCGATTGTGTACCGCTGCATGCGGGGGTCATGTGACCGACCCCGCATGTCAGCCTGTAATTCCATTGTGCCCACTCTCGCCTCCCAGCGGCTGCACCCGCAGGCCGCAAGGCGCCGCGCGCACCCATTGCGCGTACGGCCGCCCCGCGCCCGGCCATTCTGCAGGCCTGGGCCCACACTGCGCATCCGAAGAAGACGAGCGCCCCGCAAAGCCCGCCGGCCATCCGGCGGAGGGGGCCCCGCGGCCCCATCGGGCGCCTCGGCGGGAGCATCGCCCGCGAAAAGACCGAAAACCACGCCAGATGCGGCATCACCCCCACCTAAGGGACCACTACGTTTCTGATGATCAAGACAGAGAAGACGGGCCCCATGCTCCCCACTGCACATGGACCCAGTGGAGGCCAAAGTCGAAAGGTGGTTTGATTTGAAATGGAGACCAGCATGTGAATATCAAAAAAAAATGGAGTGCTGGGGATTGGTGGGGCGAGAATCACACCAGCTTCCCCTTGGTGGCCAGGCTTGCACGTTGAATATTAGCAACAAAGGTGAGTGGGTGAGTACAACTGGCTGTGCATATATACCAAAGTGCCCTTATGTGAAATATGGAGTTGAAAAGAAGGAAAGTATTGAATATCTTTGGTTGTGTTGCAGGTTTCCAACGCCAGCAGTGAATGCTCATTTTCCAATTTTGCTTTTATTGTGATGCCAATTAGCTATGCATATATGCCACAGTGCCCTTATGAAGTTCACAGGCTGAGAAGTACTGAGTATTTTTGGTTGTGTTGCAGGCCTCCAGCGCCAGTAGTGAACGATCTTTTTCCAAGGCCGGTCTAATAGTTCGGGCCAAGCGCATGGTTCTCAAGCCCGAGAACGTGGATCATTTAAGCTTGTTAGGGTGGCAGATGGCAGAGAGTGGATGGTCGCAGCAGAAGCTAGCGCATCGACGCACGAAGGGGGGGAAGGGAGGGAAGGGAGGGAAGGGAGGGAAGTAGTGACTTTGGATTCCAAAGTTTGGATCACCACCGGTGACCACCCTCGTTGCCCCGGCGTGGAAACTGTGGAGTACCGCCGCAGCAAGGGTGCGGTTACCATAGAGATAGAAGATAAGATATCATGACTTGTAATATTCCGTTGTCCTGTGTTGATGTGCACACCTTGAACACACTATGTTGAGTGGTGGATGAACCTTGGGTATCATATAGATAGAAGAAAATTTTATTCAAGAAATGCGTCCCAACAAGTACTGCGATTGGTGGATAGACTTTACAGTCGCTGCCCTGGCATGGAAACTTCTGGAGTACCGCCGCAGCGAGGGTGCAATAGGCAGAGATGGTAGATAACAAATTATGACTCATACTATTCGTTGCCCGTTTTCATGTATGTTGAATTGTTGAACTTCGGCGTGCTATGTTGGAATGGTGGATGAACCTAGGGTATCATATAGATAGAAGAGATTTTCTGTGAGAAATGTGTTCAGTCGAATGGTGCAATTGGTGGATGGGCTTTACACTCGCTGCCCTGGCGTGGAAACTGTGGAGTACCGCCGCAACAACCCATCGTTATATGTGATACGTATCACCCATTCCCAAGTATATTGAGTGGCTCAACTGTGTTCAGAGTTGAACCCTCTTTGCCACCTGCCTCAGGTGATGTGGGTGTGTGTTGTCCACGTTTGGTATTACAACTATGCCGAACCCTTGCTGGAATGGCCGGGAAGACTTGCAATGGGAGTGTGGTACGCACTGCGTACTACGCAGCAGTACCAGCCATAGCAAGTGGTGCAGGATTGCATGCATACATTGGAACTTTACACATGGCTTGTGTGTTGTTCAGTTCTCCAAATCACTCCATGTATTACAAACCGCAGAATACATGACCTGGAAGACGCCCACATAACGGACCAAAATTATTAATCAACGGATATTTTGTTGCGGACCGGACGCCGCACACGTTATCCGTTAACTTAACAGCAAATAACGGTGAAGAAAAAGTGAGAGCCGGATTTTGCGGACGGCAATATGGCAAATAGCACACCGGATATTACCGGACGAATATCACACTCAGTTTTACGGACCGGACTTAATGGACCGGATGGCACCCGAGTATGGCCACCACTACGATTTAGTACCCCAACCCGCAAGGAGCCTGGTACGGAAGCCCTTGTTTTATTATTGGTCGCTTAGCCAATTGGGGCGTCGGTAGCTACCCCTACCTGGGCAAGGGCCACAGGGTGCCACAAGTCTGGGGGTTGATCCCAGGGGCGTGGGTTCACACCCTGAGTTAGACCGGGGTAGTCGGAGTTGTTTTGGTAGGGTCTACATCAGCCTATCATTGGCTGATTGAGTGGTACTGACACACTGAGACTACCGGCTACCTTAGTAGGACAGTGCAGCCAGGTGCCAGTGGATTGTCAGTTCTGGGCGTGGCTGGGGTTTTTTGCTGATCTAGTTGGGGAGTCACTGTCTGTTGAGTAACGTCTGGGGACCTTTTCTATCAATCTGTGAGATCTCTTTGTGGAAGTTGATAGGGGGAACCTCTACTCATTTTTCTGCGATAGCAGGGGGTATCTCTACTCATTTTTATATACAGATAGGACAGAGGAACCTTTACCCATTTTTCTGCGATAGTAGGGGAACCTCTGCCCATTTTTCTTTGACAGAAAGGTGAATCCTTGTAACATATCTGGGCCTGAGGGAATGAACATGAACGGCGCAGGCGATGAGAGTGTGCCTGCACCAGTTAGGCCATCAGATGTTCAGGAGCCAGAGGATAGGCTGATCCCTGCAGAGACTCTGGCTATTCCTGTAAGAGCCAGTGGGGTGCCAATTTTGCATCTCCACAGGCATGAGCATCCTGCTGGGATGGCGGATGAGGAGGCCTGTGCTGTGGTAGAGCGGTTGGCTGCCCAACACAGAGAGCTGTTCTCCTATCTCAGTGGGGAAATTCGAGAACTGCAGGAAACTGCTGTAAGAAAGCAGTTCTCAACAGACGTGGTGCTATGGATAGAAGTTGCACGAGGGGTGATGATGAATCAGGGACAGGAGCTGACGTCCCTGAGGGAGGATCTACGAACAGTCCAGAGAAAGGCCGTTGCTGCTAGGGAGGAGGCAACCATAGTGAGAACGGAATTGAGGGATGGTCTGGTTGATGTATGATGTTCCCTGGAAAGTATTCACCAGCAACTCAAGGAGGAATTGCGGCACCTGAGCCTGGAGACCACAAAAAGGGCCCACAACTAGGCCACCAACTTTACCACGCTACACGGTAGGTTGGACAAAGAGACTCATGCTTGGGACACCAAATTGGAGGCCCTTGAGTTGAAATACAGGGAAGAAAGGATCCGCCTCTAGACATCCTTGGAAGAAATTTCAGACAGTTAGGCTATGCTGGTGAATACAGTTTCAGCCATGCAGGTGCACCTTGGACAAAGCAGTGAGTTTGAGGTGGAGGAGAGTGAAGGAGAGCTCCCTCCTAAGCCAGAATTGTTACTCCAGGAAACTGTTCTATCTGGAGTAGGTCCCTCCCCACTGCCTGGAGTTTGCAGTGTTTGTGATTCAGCAACCTCACCGGCAGTGGGGAACATTGATCCTAAGGGTAAGGGAAGTGCCCCTAGGATATCGCTGGATCCCAAACTACTTATGGATCGGACAACTGGTGGTGGGTTTGTATATGTGGAGGACTCGCAGTCCGTCCCACACATGAGGTTTATGTCCAGGTTGCCGGGGATTGGTGGAACAAGCAATCATGTTGCAGGACCTAGTGGAAATATGTCAACAAGAGCGGTTGGTGTTGGGCAAATGAAGCTGGATGCCCCACCCTGCTATGCAGGAGGTCGACGCCCGGGGGCGCGAGTTTGGTTGTCGTCTATGGAGCGGTATATGCGCCTGATGCACTATGACCCTATGGACTACATTGACGTGGTGGCCATGAGAGTAGATGGCGCCGCTAGTTCATGGGTCAATGTCGCTCTGCTGGCCATTGAGAGAGGTCAGCGTCCCAGATTTGCAAATTGGGCCGACTTTTAGGCTGCGTTCATAGCGGCCTTCGAACTGGTAATGGAAACCGAAGAGGCTCGAAAACAATTGAGAGCCCTTCGTCAAACCGGTTGAGTGTCGGCTTACATACAAAAGTTCCAAAAACCACAGTGTTGTTTGCCCAGCATGAATGCCGAAGAAGCGTTCAGTGCCTTTTTGTCAGGCCTGAACCCCTATTTATAGGAGCACGTAGGGGCACACGTGCAAGGGGATCTGGAGGCAGTGAAACAAATGGCCCTACAAATGGATATGTTCTGAGGGGGTATTGATCAGGGGAAGAGCCAGCCGTAGAAAGGACAAGGTGGACAAAAGAAAAAGCAAAATATCCACTTTGTTGAGGCTCAACAGTAATCGGACCTAGCCAGGTCAATGCTGTGCAGGGACAGCAGCAGTCCCAGTAGCATAAGGGCAAAAAGGGCGAAGGCCGGAAGGGCCACAAGAAAGGAGGTGGTAACCCGGGGGAACAAGGTGGCCTCAGTCCAATGAAGTGCTTTGCGTGTGGGGGAAGTCACCCCTTTACCAAGTGCAACATTTGGATTGAAATGCAGAAGAAGTGCGGCATCAAACTGCCGGGAAACTAGTAACCTGGCCCCCTTTGCCCATACAATCGGGTGACCAGGTTGGTCGGTCTGTACTGCTTGAGGGAGTTACGAAAGAGACCAAAATAAAGGGAGGATTACCTGCGTTGGATTGCAGACCCTAAGACAAGGAGCCAGTTGAAGGTCAAGTCGCAACCACGGACCAGAGGGAGGAAGCGGAACAAGTGATGGTGTCACCGGGGAATTACCAGGCCGGCCACGTGATCTGTCGAGATGGGTACGGCTGGTGTTGGGATTCTGATTGCCACAGTGGCAATCGCGTTCGGCGTGCCGATCTGGGGCTAGTTTCTACAGTTTGCAGCCGCGCCAGCAGACCGGTCATATATAAGCCCATGTTGGTGCCAAAAGACCTTGTTCTCGTTTCTTCCAGGAGATGTACAATATGGGTCGGGATCTTTTCTTGGATTCACCTATTCTGTCGTGTCTAGAGACAACTATTTTCTTATGAGGGGAAGTGATGTTATGACCTATTCTGGTTGAGTGTCTCCTAGTTAGGTTATGACATGTAGTTGCCTTAGTTCAGTAGATAGGCCGGGCTTTGGGTATAACATCTAGCGGGTTAGGTTGTTCCCATTTGATTAAACTTAATTGATATTATGATACTACGATTATAACTAAGGTAACGCTTCCACTGTAAGATTCTCTTTTCCCGGTTGACGTTCTCCGCGTGACTCCCTCCCTGTACGCGCATCCTGGGCGGCACCCTTTGAGGGGCGCCCAACATCGGGCGGCTTGAGGGACAGACGCAAATGGCGGGAATCATTAGACTAGGGGCGAGGATAGTGGCACCTACCATCACTGAGGCAGCAGACCCACATGCTGCACTGTGCCGTGCTGCCATCTGCTATTTTGTTGTGTCTCGCCATGCCGCTCTACCTCGAGGTTGCGCAAGCCACGTTGTTCCTTGAGTTGCAACCCGCACGTGAAAAGCTTTCAGTGTGCTCAAGCGCGGTATGTCATTGGTTGGGGCTTTCACCTTGTGACCAGGCCGCATTCGTGACCTCAGGTCGCCTGGCTCCCGCCCCAACGCCTGCTCTGCTATAGACATCAGGAAACCTCGCGGCGCGCCAAGAGCAGGATACGCCAATCGCCCGTGTTGGAATTTTACTCTTCGTCTGAGGGGCGTGCAGCCGGCGTCGCGAGGCTTGCCGCTGTGTGAAAAGGCCGTGTTTGAATGCCAGCATGGCAATGGGCCTGTCTATGCATCGCGGGCTGCTGCTGTGCTTTGAGCTGTATTGTTGGGTAGGCCTGGCCTGATTGACATTCGATTATTTTAAATACCGCTGGGTTAACATTGATTTATAGGTTAAGTGTGCACGGAGCCCACTCTGTAATATCTCTCATTGGGTTTCATGCTCTCTCATATGCAGCCCCCACGTGGTCCTTGCTAGGACCTGCATCAAGTGGTTTTGGAGCCCGGGGACCATGGTATGTGTTTGTGTGGACTGACAACTGGTGCCCATGGACGCGGAGGACACCGTGGTTGCACCGGTGGTGGAGGAACCGGGACCGTCCGGAGGGGGCCAAGAGTGGAAGGGCCATGATAGTAGGGAGGAGCGAATGGCATAATGTTGCATGCTTAAATGCTCATGCTAAGGCAAGCCAACACAATCAACGTCATGGACTTTAGTCATAGAGTGGATGCGCAAGGTTTGAGCCAGTGGCAAAACTTGATGGAGCACCAAATGGCCAATAGAGGTGCTGCGCACGTTGGAGGTGCAATAAATGGAATTGAGTTCAATGCAAGCATGTGTCGGCGAGTTGGAAGCCAACATAGAGGCTGACCAAGAGGCGGCCAGAACCGCCCTTCGGTGGGAGTTTTGGCAGTGTAGCAAAGCACAAATGGATACATGCCACCAAGTTGGGGAGGTGGAGTGTTGTTTGCTCATGCAAATCGAGGAGTTGCGCATTGGAATGCGAACCGCAGGCTAAGTCGTTCAAAAGGCCCAAGCGGCACGGGATACCAAAAAGGCTAGATGGGAACGGGCCGAAAACGAGCTGCGCGGTCGTCTTGGAGCCACAGAGTGGGCCGAGGCCAAAGCTCGCCGGTAAATCGATGAGATTCATGTGGGAGCCATTGGAACTGGTGGATGCAAAGAAATTCGGACGGGGCAAACTGGTGCCCACGTTTTGACACAGCCAGAATCAGTGAGGATGCGGCATGAGGCACAACGATGGTGCAAGCACTGGGCCATCCAAGTGGTGAGCAAGTTTCGAGGCCAATTGACCTGTCGGCCGGCATGCACTTCGGCCAGGCCTTCGAGTTCTGGCGGGCGGCAGACAGAGAGGGGCATGGTAGTACTGTGCCACCAGAGCAACAAGGTGTGCCGCGGTGTGCTAGTCAGGCAGCGTGGCCTGCATAGTACCATAGTTCCCCATTATACTGTGGTACCATTGTGCTTGGTGCGGGTATTGTAACAGTACCAATACACACCAGAGGGGTAGAAATGCAACCCTGGCACCTGTGCTGCACACCGAGGGAGGCGTGGTATACACCGGGGGGGGGGGGGGACCTATGCCACACACCGAGGGCAACGTGGCAAACACCGTGGAGCAAATTGGATACAATATAGAAAATTCTGTCAGCATGACTAACCCCACGGCGGGATTCTCCGCAACCATGACTAATGCTCGTATTGTGAACAGCATGGTGGGTGTTGAGTCAACCGTGGCAAGTGGGTTTCAACCCCAATTGCCCCCAAATGCTACAATACTTGGCCGGAATTGCATCCCCTCAGTACTACGCCTTTTGTGCATAGCACTTTACCATTTGTGCGTAATAATAGAGGCTATGGACGTGATCCATATGTAAGTTTGGGATCATATGCATCAGTGGGTGGTACCAAAGTACTATTCCAGGTGTTTTTGGCGGCATAAGAAACAACCTAGAAGGTGTCCAGAGTGGTTTCAGTGGTCTGAACAGAGGTTCTAGATGCAACTTAGGGTGGTTCAGGAGGTGGTACAGGTGGCTCAGGCAACCAAGGAGGGTTAAGAGGCTTCCTAATACGATTTCCAGATAGACCAGTCGGATTAGGTGGTCTAGGAGGGGGAGCACCTGATAGCAGGGATCTGGTGCCCCAGGTGGTCCGATTGGTGGATCAGCACCCGAGGATCAAACGTTTGATCTCTCCAGAATTCGGATTCAGGCACCTGAGAGGTTTACTATGCATGTGACTACCCCCCTATAGAGTGGGCCCTATCCATGGTCAGATGGTTTTGTGGTAGAGGTATTTATAAACAGAGGTGGCTACCGATCACGACTGCACATTTGTAAGGTGCAGCAGAATCTTGGATATAGCTAATAAATCTATTAGAATTATATGTGGCATTTGGTGAGCGCACACACCCCACAGATTGGCATGCATTTTTGCTGAGTTGCACATGGCTTTCGAGCCCACCACCCTGAAGGAGATGTCTCGCCATCAATTGCAATGTCTCTAATAGTTTGGATCGATTGAGGACTAAGTTCAACAACTCCTCAGAATGAATTTTCGTGTGGCTGACTTATCATGGAATGAACACTACAATCTTTTCTTGAAAGGCCTCAGAGAACCTATTCGACCTCACGTGGTAGGCATGTCTTTTGGCGATCTCGACATGGCCATTGACATGGCCCAAAAGCTGGGGAGTTTGAGACATGCTTGGGATAACAACTATCGATAGCGCCCAGGCCAGCAGGCAAGTGGCAAGCTTCAGAAGTCTAGAGAAGGACTATGCATATTGTAGTTATTCAACAGAGAGGATGAGGACATAGATAATCAGTAGGTCAACTCCAGCAGTCAGCAGGCAGCCAACATGGCAATGAACGCCCTTCCGTTCAAAATGTCCCATTAGGCCATGCTCCAAACTTATTTTGGTAGCATATTTCAATTGTGTCGACCCTTGTACCGTAGGATATTGTTGGAATGTCATCCTACAATTTTCTATATATTGGGCCAGTGCTGGCACCCGCCACTATAATGGACGTATTAGTTTTGACATTTCTGGTGCGTAGCGGTGCGGTTCTACCGTCGCGAAATTGTAAGTGATGGTGTAAAGTGGCCGTGCATTGATACTTGCCATAGGGATTTGTGCAATGTTATTACAGTTCCCAGGAATAAGACCAGCCATCAAAGATATCCGTTTTGCAAGCCTTTGCACTATAACACTTCTATTGCATTTGCATAAATCGAGATGCAAAGTAACTTTGCATTGGCATAATTATTATGTTACTAACTCTAACTTAAAGGCTGAGCTCTAAAGCGAGAGGTTTCACACAACAAGTCAGTTGAAAACTGAATAGCAGATCCGTGATCGTGGAGCCACAATTGGCTCTTCTGGGGACCCCTTACAAGCTCATGTGGAATTGTCCTGGGCCAGCTATGGTTCCGCCATCGCGAAACCATAGTTGGTTGGTGAAGTGAATGGCTGTGTTGTTGCAGGGTGCAAGTGCACTGCAATGTTGGCAGCCAAGACACTGGCCCCTCCGGCGGCTGACCTTGCGGTTCCGCCATCGCGGAACCGTAAACAATGGTCCTCAGGTGGCCCTCGCATGTTTCACACCACTGGGATATGCGCAATATGACCATCCAGGCAGCAAGACTAGTGCAAGAAACCCTATTTACTAGCCGCTACGACTTAACACTGATGTTTCATTTGCAGATGTCAGTAACCAAAGTCATTTAACAATTGTTAAGCAAAAAGGCTGTTCTAAGGGCCCAGTCAAATGGGCGGCGTAAGCACAACGTGAAGCATGCCATGGGTGCTTTTGGTGACTAACTTTGCAGCTCCGCGATGGCGGAACCGCAAGCGACAGTCCCCAGGGTGGATGAGGCCCACTATCCACCGTTGGGATATAAAGATGTCCCCTCATTTGCTCGCCACACTATGTATCTGTGAAGCGGGATTTATATGCACAAAATGTGAAGAGGGGAAACAACACACACACACACACACACAAACATTGCCCCATTGACATCACAAGTTTGAATAACATGTAGTACACCCAAGAAACAATTGTATATAACAACAATGGCTAGTCCCCACTGGGATTGGTGGAAGAAAGGCGGGGAAGCTCCCGCCTTAGACACTCCCACCAGCACGGCCACAAGCGGCCATCTCCTCCAACCCATTGTTCATTCACCACAACCGTCCAAGGGATGACCTTCTTTTGGCCTATTAGGAACCAGAGGCTGTTGAGTTGTACTTCTTCACTGATGAAGAAAGGGTTGTCAGGTTCGCAGTTCTCCACAACGCCTTCGCATGCATAATACTGGATCTCAAAGTGGCAGATGTTGTATCCGTTTTCCTCACTTGGGTCCAATACCTTGGTGACTCTGGCGATGTCGAAGACACGGGCCCAGGCATCGGCATCTTCATCTGCCATCCAAATGGCAACAGTCACCCCGGGGGCAACGTCATGCTCCCGTCGGAACGGTCTCACGTCGGCAGGTTTTGGCGACCTGTGCAAGAGGCCAAAGGACATGGCACGCTCCCCTTGGATGGGTCCAATGTGGCGCGTGGTTTTTCCGCGCATGCCCCGTGCGATGGATCGACGATCCCTCCGGCGGTTGGCCAGGCGTAATCGGCATGGTCGCTTGATCGATCTCGATGCAGCACAGACGTGGTGGGCCCCTTGGCGGAACAGCCTCTGCGGTGCATCAGTTGGAAGGGTGGATTGGGTCCGGCGTTGCCTTGCACGTGGTTCGCAGGCAGGCAGTGACAACAAAACGGGATGTTCGTTACAGGGTTCCCAGTGTCTTGTCCCCGTGGCACACAGCACGGTTATATAATCTTCAAGTCACGTTGTACTTAAACCACCGTCCCCACAAGCACCCAGAGCATCCCCAAAGCCCTCATTTCAATGCACCGAAATGGCCCGAAAATGGCCAAAATCCCAAAATCGCCTTGCTGTGCTCGATGCTCCATGAAGGCATGGATAATTGGTCTGCGCGCCTTTGCGTGGCATCTCACTCCGCTCGTATAAAGAACCAAAGACATTGTTCACACAACGCAATGTCCCTACATAGTGCACGGGTACATCTAGCCAATACCTAAATGTCATGTTGGGAGTCAGTACACAGCACTCATATCAAGGTTAGATGTTACCAAGGGGCCAAGTGGGAAAAAATAGGCAACACGCAGTGAAGACCAAGACCAAGCAATGGCAACCTTAGGGGCAGAGATGTGACACTGGCAGTGTGCTCAAGGTCATTCATACAAAGGCAGGGTGTGTGTGGAGGTCAGATGAGCCGATGGGCCCAAAGAATGCAAGGGTGACAAAACGAAGTGGTAGAGGTGGCTTGTTGTGCACAAAAGCCGACACACCTTTCCATTACAGGCCCAAGCTCAGTGGCGGGCCCCTGGCTAGGCACAAGCAGAAGGTCATCCTCATCCCTGTGGCCACACTCTACCACCCTGAGGGATCCTCCCACCCGGTCCTTGGCATCCCCTTCGGGGAAGGTGGACCTGTGGTCATCAACAAAGCTCTCCCACCACTGGATGGCATAGACGTAATACCCCCTAAGGTCACTGGCGGGCCCATCCTCGCCAGACAAACCGGCCGTAGAGGCGAGCAGCCGCCTGAGTGTGACATGGTTACTTGGGGTTAGGCAGTTATTGGCCGTTTCTGTAGTGGAAATTATGTAATTGGCCAAATGACCTTTTGTGGGTGTTATTTAGAGCTTTTTGGTTCCAACGCGCCTTTAAGCGCCCAAATCCGTTAAGAAACGGCGAAGATATGGCCTTTTGAAGTTGTAGTACTTCGGGCCAGGGGGACGAGGGTTAGATGCTTGGAATTAGAGGACAATGGGTCGATCGTAGGTGAACGGTTGATGGTGATGATGTGCCTGGATGCGCACTTGACTTGTCTTGTCTTGATGTGACAGTGATGGACCCGCGATCAAGCATCGTGCATGCGGATTTGTGCGCGCGTATGCAGTGAATCCGTGTAACCGTTCTGGCCCACTCTCTGGCCTCCCGCGAGCCAACAAACCACCGCCTCGCTGCGCCGCCACCTCTCGCCAACAGCAGGCCCCAGGGATCGATCCCTGTCAAGCATTGGCCCAACCGCACGACCACAGGAGCGACTGCCCTGGATACGCCCACCGTCCAAGGTGGAGAGGGCCGGCTGACCTCCAACAGCCGAGCTGTAGGGCAGGGCGACCCCAACGCCTCCAAAATCTAGCAGCTGCCAATGGGGCTGCAACACTGAGCTTGGCGACGAACTTCAGTGCCCTCTCCCATATCCCGGCGAATTGTTGGAGTGGCGTCCTTGGCTCTAGGGACAGGCTGTCGAAGGAGGGTATCTCCACATCCGGAATGAATACGGGCCACCCACCGCCCTCTGGCCACCCCACTCAAACCTGGCCGGGCAAGTCGTGCTCTCTACCGTACACCTCAGGGCGGCCACCCTCCAACCGGAACAGGAATGCGTGGTAGCACCTGTCATTGCACTCCGTGATGTCACACGTAGGATGGCTTCCATATGCAGAGCTTGAAGTGTAGGGGTGTAATCAGAAAGTTGATCAAGGCACACACCTGGTGCGGCCGTGGCAGAGCGGGCAGCACACCGTCCAGCAAGAATATCGGCATGTCCAAGCCCACTTGGCCCCTTATGGCACAGCCACAATTCTGCAATTGCGGAATCGCCATTGCAACATGAGTGACAGCCTATCCAGATCCACATGCTCACCTTCTGCCACAACAGCAGTTCCGGGATCATGGAACCGCCATTGCAACAAAGGTGGCGGCTTTTCGGAAACTATATGCTCACCTTCTGGTGCAGCTGCAGTTCCGCGATGGTGGAACCGCCATTGCAACAAGGTTGATGGCCTATCCAAACCTTCATACCCACCTTTTGGCATGGTTGCTATTCCGCCATCTCACAACTGCAGCTATGGCAATGTGCCAACATGCCGAGATGGGACGAAGGGGACTGCCTTGTAGCTAGGAACAACCTAGCAAGGCATTCAGGCATAGCCTTGTTTATTCGGCCACGGTTCTGCCATTGTGGAGCTACTCGAATTGCAACTAATCCTAAGGGCTACCACAAGTATAATCGCCATGAAGTGCGTGATGCAGGGATGGCTGCGGTTCAGCCACCACCTGCCTAGGTGTGGCCCAAACTCTAATCCCACCTTCTTGACACGGCATCTTCCTCGCATTATCTTTCTGTCCCAAGTCCTGCAAACCTATGCATGTTCCTGGGCGGATCGTCTTCTTCCACCCCGTCCCCTTGTGCCCAGCTGTTCTGGTACCGGAGGGCTCACCAGTAGTCATGCACCGCCTCAAGCAGCCAGACTGTGCTTGTCCTTGGAGCCGACATACCTAAGGTTTGTCCAAGTCCTTCCCACGATGGCCATAAGGTCCTCGATGTCTAGAGCCCCCTCGTTCTTGATGGCCTTGGATACCAGCGAGAAGGATTGGTCTATCTCCTGGTGGGTATGGCCCACCAGGAGAAAGTGGACCTCGATTTCCTGTCAAAAAAACTTTGTTCAGTTAAAAGAGGCAATTCCAGATGACAGCTCGTGGGCCATCACAAAGGGCCTAGCACCAGAGGACCCACATTATGTGATGGAGGTGGTGTGTGTGTTTGGAAGTATGCAAAGAATAATGACGCCAGGCACTGGGCGCCTCCCGGGACATTATCTTAATATATCCATGGCATGGATGGCCGCTCAGCTTTTTTTCTGTTATTTTCTGTCTGTACTTTTTTTGAACACGAGTATTCCGTCCGTCAATTTTCCGTCACTTTGCCGGGGCCAGGTTTCCGTAGGCGTTCATGCCACGTCAGCTTTCAATTTTCTGGCTCTGGAGCTGTCCGTCAAGGGGGTGTTTGCAGCCAGCGGCTTCTGTAAAAGGTGTTTTTTTTCCGTTGCCTTTCCTGGCGTTCCGTTGCCATCCGTCATGGAATTTGAGATTCTGGTAGTGTTCCGTTGGTCAACGGCGGTTTCTGTTGGAGGCAATTTTTGCCTGTACATACGAGGCTACAGCAGTGATATAACGAGGTGCAATATTAATACATGTATAAACAATGCATGTCTCTCTATTTGCAGTCCACGCCATCATAAGTGCTACCTCGGCCGGTACTCCTTGCCAGACAGGGGACGCGAACCGTGGTTCTTTCCCAACCATCCCTTGCAAACGCTACACTACTTACATAAACACACACCGGGCCCAAAGGCAATCCCCCGCTGCGTTTTCCCGGCCAACCCACGGCTGGTACTCCTTGCCAGACAGGGGACGCGAACCGCTGTTCTTTCCCAGCCATCCCTTGCAAACGCTACACTACTTACATAAACACACACCGGGCCAAAAGGCAATCCCCCACTGCGTTTTCCCGGCCAACCCACGGCCGGTACTCGCTGTGGTAATGAATGGCTAGTAATCCTTTGCAGCAACTATAACAAAATTCATCATGGCGAACCGTCTGATGACTTGGACTTGGATTGTGGTGTGGTTTTTGATAACGTCTTGGACTTCCTACGCTCAGTTGGACGCCTCCATACCCTGGTGCGTGCTCCCATGCTCCTTCTACGCTTCTTTTTCTTTGCGCGGCGGTCTTCCCACCCTTGACGTTGCATGTACCATCCCACCAACGACCCCCTGCACACACAAAAAAAAGGAAAACCTTCAACCCTGCTCTGGACTTCGCCAATGGGTTCAGCAAAAACGAAGATGGAGAAATAAATATGCAAGTGGATAGCTACGGATGCGCCACCTCACCTATCGACATTAGCAGGGGTCATGACCATCCTTTTCGCGGCCACCACCAAGCCGGCCTTAGAAAAACTCCGCTCTGATGATGCAGAGGATGCCTGCACATGGAAAAGCATGGCGTCAACCCCAATACAACATCCCACAACTGGTATGGGCCAATGTGGCCAGCAGCAACACAGATGGACAAACAAATATGCGGGCAGAAAGTCCGGGACGCGCCACCTCACCTGCGTGGCCAGCACCCTCCGCGCCAGTTTGGCAATTAGAGGAAACCTAGACTCATTGCTACGCCACCAATCTTCTGCTGACTAGCGTTTCTGTTGACCTTTTGGTTGCCAAGTGTACTCAAACCACTCTGCAACGGCTGTCTCAATGTTGTCAAGGAATGTCGGGTGGTTGGGATGATGCTTCCTGGATAAAGTTCTTCTTCCTGGGCGCAACTCCCCCCTGTCCCTCGGGTCAGTGGCCTCGTCCAACCAGCTCACATGTTGAGGACTGACATTGGGCGCCTCGTCACCATCAGAAATTGAAGCCGCGGTGTCCAAAATTGCAGTGGGGCCGTTCACATGGGCGTCCAACTATAAATCCAACACATGTATGCATTTCGATATGAAAACAAGACAATTTCTTTACCGGCCTCAAGGCCGGTACCTTCAAGTGGCGGAACTGCAAATCAACAAAATACTTGCATTTCGACATACAACCAAACAAATTTCTGTCCCGGCCTACTGGCCGGTACCCCGAAGTGCCACTTGTACATCATCACGTTTTCATCATCACAATATGCATACTCCATCACTACAAACACACTGCACTACGTGTGCCACTCACCAATTTGGAAACTTCCAACATGAGCATGTCAATGAAACTCTTGAACGTCGGGTAGTCCTCTGTGACCGTAGGCCAGTCACTTTTATTATCCCATATTCTTCGCATCCACTGTAAATGGCACCTCCTACCATCCATTGCGGCTGCAAGACCCCACGAATATACCAACATCGGATCATCTACTATGCTAAGCAATTTCGTCTTAAAAGCCATCGCGAAGATGTAGCCCGCATCACTGCCCGCCGTACTATCATCTACTGTACCCACCTTGTCATATATCAACTTCAATAAAAAGTATAATGTATCTGAAATAGTGACGTACTGGTCGCCTTCAAGGCGCTCAGATACTTCCCTGATGGGTTCCAAAACGCCCCGCAACTGCCGCAACCCCGCCCACACATGGCGCTCAAATATGTAGTTGGCATCCTTCTCTTCCTCCTGTTCCTCTTGTCCTCCTTGCTTCCCCTTAGCTCTTTTTTTCTTCTCTTTCTCTGCAGCGATCTCCCCTTTCTTGGAGGACATATATCTGCAAATCGATTGCTCAAGCAGCAACACACGTTGGATAAGGAAATACACCGAGTTCCAGCGTGTTGGGCACCATCCGCTCACACGCAACACCCGTCTTGGGAGTGGGGTCCCATCCGGGTCCCAATCCAATTCATCGGAGAGGTACCCCAGGTCATCCTCATCATTCATGGCATTATTCCCCAATTCGTCATCAGAGCACGAAACACTTCCAGCGTCGTCATCGGACGCACAATGATCACCAAAATTCTGTTGCAAGAACACACGTTGCAGCCTCTCCAATTCTAACTGGACCAATGGGGACCTACGCACATGCACAGAGAATGCTTGTACTGGAGTAGTTACAGACTCCACCTGCGCCAACGCATATTGGACAGCCGTGTTCAACACATGGCACACACACGGGTGCCAATCGAATAGAGCTCCGTCTTGTGCGCCGTTAATCATGGCCCTATCCCTGTCGGTCGTGAGGGCGGGGCACTCGTGATCAAGTTCGTTGCGGAACGCTGCGAGGAGGTTTCTTCTCATCTCATCCTCTTGTGTCTTGTGTACAGCCGCCACCTTTGGTGGTAGGCCAAAATCCAGTCGGGTGTGGAGAAGCTTGTCGCGAATGGACGCGTGGTTGTGACGCCCAGGAAATGTGGATGTGCCTGAACAAAGTGCCGCCCAATATGCTATTGACCTATTTTCCATTCTTCAATAGACTCAATTGGCTAACTATTAATACTTAGCTCAGGCCCTTCCCAGCAGCGATCGCCGCCGGTACTTGGCCGCAGGCAGCACACACCCAGGACACATCGTCATGGCGTACTACAAATCACAAGTGCGGGCCCTTCCCGGCAGCGATGGCCGCCGGTACTCGGCCGCAGGTAGCACACACACAGGACACATCACCATGGCGTACTACAAATCATAAGTGCGGGCCCTTCCCGGCAGCGATCGCCGCCGGTACTCGGCCGCAGGTAGCACACACACAGGACACATCACCACGGCGTACTACAAATCATAAGTGCGGGCCCTTCTCGGTAGCGATCGCCGCTGGTACTTGGCCGCAGGCAGCACACACACAGGACACATCATCATGGTGTACTACAAATCATAAGTGCGGGCCCTTCCTGGCAGCGATCGCTGCCGATACTCGGCCGCAGGTAGCACACACACAGGACACATCACCACGGCGTACTACAAATCATAAGTGCGGGCCCTTCCCGGTAGCGATCGCCGCCGGTACTTGGCCGCAGGCAGCACACACACAGGACACATCATCACGGCGTACTACAAATCACAAGTGCGGGCCCTTCCCAGCAGCGATCGCCGCCGGTACTCGGCCACAGGTAGCACACACACAGAGGACACATCACCACGGCGTACTACAAATCATAAGTGCGGGCCCTTCCCAGCAGCGATCGCCGCCGGTACTCGGCCGCAGGTAGCACACACACACAGGACACATCACCACGGCATCTAAAAATCATAAGTGCTGGCCCTTCCCGGCAGCGATCGCCGCCGGTACTCGGCTGCATGATTGCTTCAAACAAGCCATATCCCTCTTCCCGGCCCATTGTGCACTCAAGCAAAGTGGTACTTTCACACCCACACCCACACCCACACCCACACCCACACCCACACATCAAGATGCGACCTCACCTAAAATGTGCCGCTGTAGTGCCCATGACTCGTCCAACCAATATAATGTAGTTGTGAGGTAGGCTTGGCTTGCACGGGAGGTCCACAGGTCGCATGTCATGGCTACAGAGGTGGTCTTTGACACCTCCCCAATCTGCTGCCTAATGCTCACCTTTATTGACTCGGCTTGGTCCCTAATGTTGCGCGTAACGGCCTGTCTAGAAACTGTTGGCCAACGCGGCACAAACTTCCTCATGAATCGGCGAAACGCCATGCGTTGACCGAATTGATAAGGAAGGTTCATTGCACAAGTCAACTGGCCCAGGGCGGTGCACGCCGCCTGCCACTCCTTACTCCTAGGACTCCATGCTTCCCACGTTGGTTTTGCCTGTCCGTCCAATATCATTTGGCTGCCAGACCATGGTTTAGCCAGCGCATCCTCCAAGTCCCCTGCGTTCAACACTTTGTGAATTTTCTTGAGGTGGCCCAAGGGCCCACTCCATGCTGCACTCCTCCAATCTTTCTTGAGCACATGCATAGGCTTGGGTAGCCTTTTTCCATATCGCATGCATAAAATACACCTGACCGACATGGATGTCAGGTTTCCCTCCTCGTCGCGCTTGCACGTCACCTCAAAACCCAGGAGCGCCCAGTCGTAATGGTCGGGATCCCCCTTTCTCGCCCTTTTTATCGTCTTCTTCTTCTTCTTCCCGTGGGTGCCATCCCCATCATCGATGGGGGTCGATGGGCCATCGAGTTGGATGCCGTCGTCCTCGCCCACCTTTTCCACTGTTTGCGGCCCTGGCACACTGCGTCTCTTCTTAAAAGCACTGTGTATGGACTGTTGCTGGGCAGCTCGTCTCTTGCGAGCCTCCAATCGCTCGCCTCTGGTCTTCACAGTCGACTCCAGCGTTGTGTCAGACAACAGCAATGCCGTACCCCCGTAGTTGAACAAGTCAAAACTTGTAGGAGTTTCAGAACCTGAAACCCAAGCACAATGGTTGAACCAACACAATACGACATGACACAGTACAACATGCTGAAAACATTGCACTTACATTGAAAATGTGAAAAAATATCCCTCAGGTCTAGCGACAAACTGAACTTCTGTCCCGTCCAATTGGCCGGTACCCCGAAGTCCAAGTCACTCCTGGCCCCTCTCATCCTCCTCATCACTGCCAGAACTATAAGTTGAAGCACTCCACTCATCGTGGTCTAGTATTCTATATTGCCAATCATTATCAAGGAAAAAACCTGCCTCAGCTAATCGGTTTTCTAGTCTTCTTAATTTACACTGGTATACATTATGAGCCCTTGCTACCGTCTTGTACCCAACCCCCCATTTGTGCTCCCCGTGTGGGCCATTTATTCGGAAGTCCAACACGGCCGCCCCCAGGCGCATCCGCTCCCCCCGCCTATGTCGCAGCCGCGCTGCCCGTGCCGCGTGCCTCTGTTCGCGCACGCGTTCAATTGTGACCTGGCGCCATTTGCCAGACCTCGCACACGCCGCCTCCATACCCCCCAAAAGACGAAAAATATAAGTGCATGCCAGGGCAAACCGTGCTCTGGCCTGCACATCCAAATAGTCCCCAATCATAACATACACGGGAGGTGGCATCCCAAGGAACTCCAACTTCAACCTCTCGTTAGGCAAGACCCTATCCCTCAGTTTTCTCAGCCTAACGCGAGCCCCTGCTCGGTGTTTCCTCGTCCACCGCTTTGTGCCATCAGGCCTCCGCTGGCCTCGGCGAATGCCTGCACCGGCAAAGGCAATTATTGGACGTATAGTAGCGCAACATTTCCCGGCCAATGGGTGGCCGGTACTCTGCCCTTCCCGGCCAAAAGACGGCCAGTACTAAGGCCACATACACCAACAACTTGCCAGCAGTGCACCAATGCAAGAAAAGCAAAGCCCCGTACGGGCCCGTGTAGCAAGATAACATATGTATGACAACACGTTTAGGAAAGAGCATCATCTACCACTGCCCCATATTCCATTTCCGTATTCGTCGCTCGTGGGTATCCGCACGATGGCGCTTGGGCCTAATACAACCTGCAGTCAGTGTACTGCACTGGTAGAGGCAAATGTTGGACATGATAGCACAACGTTTCCCGGCCGATGGGCGGCCGGTACTCTGCCCTTCCCAGCCAAAAGACGGCCAATAGTGAGGCCACATAGACCAACAACTTGCCAGCAGTGCCAATGCAAGAAAAGCAAAGCCCCGTACGGGCCCGTGTAGCAAGATAACATATGTATGACAACACGTTTAGGAAAGAGCATCATCTACCACTGCCCCATATTCCATTTCCGTATTCGTCGCTTGTGGGTATCCGCACGATGGCGCTTGGGCCTAATACAACCTGCAGTCAGTGTACTGCACTGGCAGAGGCAAATGTTGGACATGATAGCACAGCATTTCCCGGCCGATGGGCGGCCAGTACTCTGCCCTTCCCAGCCAAAAGACGGCCAATAGTGAGGCCACATAGACCAACAAACTGCTAGCACCGCAGAAATACAAGAAAAACACAGCCCCGTACGGGCCCGTGTAGCAAGATAACATATGTATGACAACACGTTCAGGAAAGTTCATCATCTACCAGTGCCCCATATTCCATTTCCATATTCATCGCTTGTGGGTATCTGCACGATGGCGCTTAGGCCTAATACAACCTGCAGTCACTGCGCTGCACTGGCAGAGGCAAATGTTGGACATGATAGCACAGCATTTCCCGGCTGATGGGCGGCCGGTACTCTACCCTTCCCGGCCAAGGACGGCCGGTACTGAGGCCACTTAGACCAACAACTGCCAGCATCGCAGGAATACAAGGAAAACAAAGCTCTATCACATGGGAGCCGTGCAGCAACGTAACATATGCATGACAGACATTTAAAAAAGTGCACCGTCCACCATTAACTTTTGTTCCAGTGCATACAACACCTAACTACAGACACCAACACCAATATGTAACAACTTTGAAGCCTAGGAATCCAAGGTTAGCTTACGTTTTCTCTTCCTTGTTGAGGCTGCCAGGGCGCCGCCCTTGGGGGTCCCGGCCTCGGCGCCTTCCGTAGCGTTCATCTGGCTGCCTGCGCATGCCACACACAAAAAGGTACACATTCAGCAAGATGTCCATGCACCAAAAGAGAGAAATAGCACCAATAGGGACACGATGGGAGAAGCAGCAGCTGGCCATGCACACCGCGAGCCCAGCAACAGCGGCTTTTTCCCAGTCAAGCCGTGGCCAATACTCCAGCCGGGCACAACAGCACTCCCCTCGCCCCACCCCGACACGATCTTGGAGAAGCAGCAGCCGCCCATGCACACCACAAGCCCAGCAACAGTGCCTCTTTCCCGGCCAAGCCACGGCCGGTACTCCAGCCGAGCAGAACCGCATTCTCCCCGACCCACCCCGACACGATCTTGGAGAAGCGGCAGTCGCCCATTTCAGCCCCCTACCTGCATTATCCCCTGGTGTGGCATGCTCACGGCCGGAGCCTGCATTGGGAACATAAAACACGTTACCAAACGCCCATCCACACCGCACCTTCACAAAACAACAGCCCTTTCCTGGCCAAGTTGTGGCCAGTACTCCAGGCGAGCACAACAACAATTCCCCCGCCCCACCCCCACACGAACTCGGAGAAGTAACAGCCGCCCATGCACACCACAAGCCTAATAACATTGGCTTTTTCCCAGCCAAGCCGCGGCCGGTACTCCAGTCGAGCAGTACAGCAATCTCCCAGCCCGAACCCCATATGATCTCGAAGAAGCAGCAGCCGCCCATGCACACCGCGAGCCCGACAACAGCAGGTTTTTCCCGGTCAAGCCGCGGCCGGTACTCCAGCCAAGTACAATAGCATACTCCCCGCCCCACCCCAACACGATCTTGGAGAAGCAGCCGCCGCCCATTTCACCCCCCTACCTGCAGTATCCCTTGGTGTGGCATGCTCACAGCCGGCGCCTGCATTGGAAAACATAAAACACGTTACCAAACGCCCATCCACCCAGCGCCTTCACAAGATAGCAGCCCTTTCCCAGCCAAGCCGCGGCCGGTACTCCAATCCAGCAGTACAGCAATCCCCCAGCCCCAACCCCATATGATCTCGAAGAAGCAGCAGCCGCCCATGCACACCACGAGCCCGGCAACAACAGCTCTTTCCCGGCCAAGCCGCGGCCGGTACTCCAGCCGAGCAGAACAGCATTCCCCCCGCCCCACCCCGACACGACCTCGGACAAGCAACAACCGCCCATGCACACCACGAGTCCAGCAACAGTGGCTTTTTCCCGGCCAAGCTGCGGCCGGTACTCTAGCCGAGCAGAACAACAATCCCCCCGCCCAACCGACGCCAGTGCCACCGGCACGGTGCCGGTGGCACCGCACTCACCACTGGGTACGGGCTCCATGGGGGCAATTGGCGGCGGGGGGGCTCCGACGCAGCACTTCACATACCCCAGGGGCGCCACATCACAATGGGATGATCACATGCCAGCCAATCGAATGTACTAGGCCTGGGAACGCTTTGGGCGTACATTCTGCTTGCGTGACGGACAACACCAATTTGAAGGGGCACATTGATGTGCCACGGGGGCGAGCAGTGTGCACTGCCGAATCCATCAAAGGCCCAGGCAATCGCACCCCACGTCCGCCATGCATACCCGTTGCGCACTCAACCAGGCGTTTGCCCATCCGGTCCGGGAACGGGACTCGCTCTGTGGCAGATTTCAGCCACCTTCTGCAAAGTACAAGGCCTGGGAATGCCCGTCTTACAGAATTTCAATGGAACGCCGTTGGAATTTCTGTACTGGGGTTCAGTACATTTGAGAGGTCTGTGTTGCTCCATACATTTTGATGGAATTCTGTCGACCTCTGTGGTCCGGTCGGCGGTTCTGTTACAGGGGGCCTGTCATCCGTAGAGGGTGGCACAGATTCCGTAACACGTGGTTCCATTCTGGAGGGTTGTGTAGATCTCTGTAACCGTCTATGCTGACATCAGTTTGGCCCCGCCCAGTTCTGTAAAACACTTTATCTCTCTGTGACCCGCTCACGGATTCCGTGGAATGTACGGAATTTGGACGGAGCCAACCATATTCTGTTGTGGACGGACGGAAAGGGCCACCTCTAATCCATGCTCATCCCCAAGCACCCCGTCTCACCTTAAACAACCCCTCTGGGAGGCACATGCCTGCAAACCCCAACAAGTAGTTATTTTCATTATATTTGGATGTGTTGTCCATCTGCAGATCCAGGCGAGGGGGCAGGTAAGGCTATGGGAGGCCGCGAAGCTTGCTGTCTTCTTGGGCGTCACGGATGATCTTGGCCAGTGTGGTGAGGGTGATGTTGGAACTGGCAGCCCACTGCGGCACCGACCAAAACCCATACCACCCCCTGGCATAGGTGATGGCTCCCATGAGCTTCACCATGAGTGGGACGCCAACATTGCTCCCTTTGTCTTGCAATGACTCCCGAGGCACATTGGTTTTATTTTGGTCTATGTTGTCCACATTGATCATGAGCACGGCATCCCGGTTGCTCCTGGCATAGTTGGCCCTCTCCCTCATTGCGTCACATGCCTGCCGCATATACTCCATGTGGCAGTTTTGTTTGGCGAGTAGCTACTCCTGTGCCCACAGGTTCTCGGGCCCCACCAGGCCCCTAAGCTGTCGGAAGGAGATGCACTGGTCGCACTTACTAAACAATTGATGCTTGTACGGCCGAATCTACAAGCAGAAAGGGAAAGCTTAGTGTGGATAAGGTGAAACCTGTCCCTAGGGATGTTGCAAGTGTGTGCGATTCTACGATCGTGGAACTGCACATGACCAATATCGCCCTTATTGTATAATATCAGCACACTGCAGCCAGGACGAGTATGATGAAGGCCCATTCCACTTTGGCGGTTCCACGATCGCAGAATTGTATACCGCCAAGGACGGTTTCTTTTACTCCCAGTAGTTGCCTATAGCAAAAATACAAGCAAGGCCCATTCCACTGCGTTGGCTCCGCCATGGCGGAACCACACGATATTGTTGCCTGCACTAGGAAGAACATGGGAGAGGCAACTGCAGTTCCGCGATCACGGAATTGCACGACACTGGCACAGGCTTGGGGGGGGACCTGGGAGATGCATGTGCGGATCTGATGGGGTGCTGGTTTTGTCGATGCGCGTTGCGCCGCCGCCTTGTCGCCCGAATGGCCGAAATGGCCCGCGCGGCCGCGATTGGCCGTGGCTTGACCGGGGCGCGCGCTCGTTGCACTCCGAGGCGGTGGGCCCAGATCCCTGGAAGGTCGCTGAGTGCGCGGCGTTGGAGGCCGGGATGCTGCGAGCTCGGTCGCACGGATTGTGGTCCGATCCGCGCGATCCGGAAGGCGAGTTGCCAGAATCGCAAGCAACAATGATTACTGATGACTCAAACCACATCCATTTTGTGCGGCAGGGCGTACCGCGTCCCGGGTCGCCCGCCGTGGGCCCAAAAACAACCAAAGTCACCCGTGCAAAGTACAGGCGTCCGCCAAGCTGCCATAAAGTACCGCAGCCGGCCAGAAATCACCCAAATAAGAGAATGCCTCCTCAAGGCCCTAATCCCATCTACTAGGGCCTTTAATTGGGTCGTCAATTAACATAATTTAAGACTATAATGTTCCCCACAAGAGGCCTTAGGGAACAGGGGGAAAAGTCAAGGGAGTAAATGGTCTCCCCAAGTAATTCCATCACACTACTCCCCCCTTGGGAAAGTTTTCGCCCCCGAAAACACTGACTCCCATAAATCAGTAATCTCTACTATTACCCGATTGTAGACCTAACTAGGGTCCTCAATGGGTTTGTCCCGGGCGATCATTTTCCTCAATTCCCTTGGGTGATCAAAATTTTCTTCCGGCACCCAGGAAGCATCGTCGATTGACCAGTCCTTCCAAAGGACTAAGTACTCTCTGACCCTCCTCTGACTGGGTCCTCTCCAACGCCACCGCAGAAGTTTCTCTATGTCGTAGGGCTCATCGTCCTCAGGCTCGACTTCGTCCTCTGTCTCAGTAACAGTCGCGGGTGTCCACCTCGACACTCGGAATGGTCGTAGCAAGCTCGTGTGAAAAATCCTGTGGATCTTCCATGAGGTGGGAAGATCTAATTCGTAGGCCACGGGTCCGACTCTGCGGGTCACGAAGAATGGACCTACGAACCTCCTCTTCAGCTTGCTGACAGGCGCGTTCTTCAACGCCAAATGTTGCGTGCTAAGAAGCACCTGATCCCCACTGTGGAACACCTGCTCTCTTCGCCGCTGATCGGCAAGAGACTTCTGTCGTTGTTGGGCCTGATAGACATACTGCATAGCCCTCTTGAAAGTCTTCTGCATTCGAGATACGAAAACATTGACACCCTCTATGCGCGTGGTGTCCGCATCCCGAATCAAGTCGATGGGTGTACACGGCTCATAACCATAGTTCAAGTAAAATGGCGTGTACCCCGTAGACTGGGAGACGCTGTTGTTCATAACAAACTCCACCATTGAGAGGTATTTTTCCCAGTCGGCTATCTCTAACGAAGACTCATGGATAGTGCATCGGAGAACCATCTCCACCACCCTATTCATCACCTCCGTTTGTCCATCTGTCTATGGGTGGTGTGCACTAGACATCCTCAACCGACTCCCAAACATCCTCCAAAGTTCGCGCCAGAACTTGGACACAAATCTGGGATCTCTGTCTGATACAATGGAACGTGGAATTCCATGATGTTTTCCAACGTTGTCTCAGTAGAGCCGAGCGGTCTCTGCCGCCGTGATGGTCTGTCTCACTGGTATCAGATGTACCATCTTCGTAGCTCGGTCCACTACTGTCAGAATTCCATCGTGTCCATGCTCACTGATGGGTAATCCCATGATATAATCCATGCTGACGTCGACCCATTTTTCCTCAGGGAGTTTCAACGGTTGTAGAAGTCCTGCCGGTACCCTATGGACGCTCTTCTCTATCTGGCAGACCTGACATCCAAGAATGAAGTCTCTAACGTCCACTGTATGGTCTGGCCAATAGAAGTTCTGTTGGACTTTCTTGAGCGTCTTGTGGTACCCTAGATATCCGGAGTAGGGAACTGTATGTAGCTCCCCCATGATCCTCCTCTTGACGTCCGGTACATCGGGTATAACCACCCTCCATCGGTGTACCTCTGTGTCCTCCTCTCTACTGTGCACCTCCAACAATCCATGAGCCCTCCGATAGACATGGGTGCCTATGCAAACGGTCTGTACCTGGGACGAATCCAACTGCCTCATGATGTCGTCCCATCGCACGTCCTCTTCATATCCTCTCGCTATCTGCTCCTTCAGAGACGTATCCAAAGTTATCCGCATGGATGTCACGAATAAAGAATGGATTCCCTCCTCGGTTCCCTCTGTCGCGGGAATCTCCAATTTGGACTTTTTAAACACGTCGTCCAATTTCCTCTGTATAGCGTCGTCAGACTGATCATCCTCTCCTAACCTCAACCTCTGGACCAACGACTCTTCCTGCGCCCGCACATCCACCATACTGCGAATGTCCCTGATGCTCCGACGGGACAGGAAGTCTGCAGGGTTGTCCTTTCCCGGAATGTGGACAATATCGCAATCGTATCCCTGCAAGATCTGAACCCATTTCCAAACCCTCCTATTAACCGACGGTTGGTTTGGCAAATTCTTCAGACTGTCGTGGTCCGTCTTGATGGTGAAGTGGTTGCAGGCTAAATAATGCCTCCATTTTCCAACCGACCACACGATGCCCAATAGCTCCCGCTCGTAAGCACTGTACCGAGTCTCAGCAGGGTTCATCTTTCGGCTCTCATAACAGATAGGTTGAAGTCCACTGCCGAAGTCCTGCTGGAGGATGGCTCCAACTGATACTTCTGAGGCATCCGTTGTTACCACAAACTCTCGGTCAAAGTCTGGTAGCTGAAGAACGGGTGCTGTCACCATAGCTGTCTTCAGTCGGTTGAATGCCTGCTCCTCTATATCACTCCACTTCCACTGTCTATTCTTCCTCGTGAGGTCTGTCAGTGGGGCTGCAATCTCACTGAACCACCTGATGAACTTCCTGTAGAAGTTTGTCAGCCCCAAAAAGGATCAGATGTCCGTGACGCTCTCAGGGGTAGGCCAATTTAGAATTGCCTCGACCTTGGACAATGAGGGCTTCACACCGTTTGCCCCCACGTCAAACCCGAGGTACTCGACTTCAGTCCTGAAGAACTCGCACTTTTTCAGATGTCCGTACAATTTCTCCGACCGAAGTCGATCCAACACTGCCCGGATGTGTCTGATGTGTTCCTGTAATGTCCGGCTGTATATCAAGATGTCGTCGAGGAACACCAATACGAATTGGTCAAGGCCGTCTCGCAGGATTGTGTTCATGATCCTCTGAAACGTCGCTGGGGCATTGCACAATCCGAAGGGCATAACCAAATACTCGTAGGAGCCGTAACGACTCACGAAGGCTGTCTTGTGAATGTCCGATGCTCTCACTCTGATCTGGTGATAACCGGAGGAGAGGTCGATCTTCGTAAAGTATCGGGCTCCGTGAAGCCGATCTAACAACTCCTCGACCTTCGGTAGGGGGTACCTGTTCTTCACTGTGATCTTGTTCAGGGCCCGATAGTCAATACACATCCTCCATTTTCTGTCTTTCTTCGGGATGAACAAGATTGGAGCTCCATACGGACTAGAGCTCGGTCGGATCCAGCCCTGCTCCAAGAGTGCATCGATCTGTCTCCTCATCTCATCAAGTTCAGCACTGCTCAGTCTGTAAGGACTTCTGTGAGGCGGTGCTTCCCCTGGTATCGTCTCAATCTCATGATCGATCACTCGCTTGGGCGGAGGCCCATGTGGAAGTTTATCAGGGAAGACATCTCTGTATTCCTCCAGTGTCTCTGCCAATCTATCCCTGATAGCTGGATCAGCCTCCTCCACCTTCGTCCGTATCACTTGCTCTACAGGTACCTCCTGAGTCACTGGTTTGGACTGCCGAAATGTTCGGCGTCTCTCGCCCTCTGTACTAGAGGTGGCCACCCGGATCCGTTAATAACGGACGAGGGTGCCGTCCGTTAAATATCCGTTAATTTAGCGGACCCCGCTCTCTCTCTTGCTGACGTGGCACGGATGGCAGCGGACGGCTGGTGCCAGTCAGCGGACTCTGCGGATTCCGCTTGGGCGTTAGCGGATATTTTCCAACGGACCGGAAGCCGCGCACCCCATCCGCTAATTTAGCGGATGGCAGCGGACGTGTGTGCCGAATCAGCGGATGACAGGCAGTAAGTACTGATTTCCGAATCTGCGGATCGGGTTGATTGCCAGCGTTGCTCAGCCAGCGTCCACATACCGCGGACCTTATTTGGTCGCTCTTCTGGTGCTGCCGCAGTCTCCAACCCTTGCCGCCCCACCAGCCACACCATGGACCCGGCACCTGCCGGGCCAAGAGGTAAGGCATACCGCGCGGCGCGCGCACGGGCGGCAGAACCAGAAGCCAGGGCAACGCCCTCAGTACCGCCGACCTGGCGGGAAATTCCGGGCCGCGCGGGGTGTTGGGGGGGGGGCTCGGATGTTCTGTTGGC